>VZRQ01000151.1:118868-257552 GCA_013397975.1 Machaerirhynchus nigripectus | reverse complement strand
CTCGGCCCCGGCCCAGCCCGTCTCCCCTCCGGCGGGAGCACTGCTCAGGTGCGCAGAAGAAGAAAGAGAAGCTGTCTCGAGGGGCAGAAGGGAACCCAAGTCAGCAAGGCCCGACTGCTGCGGGAGAGTGGTGCCCGCCCACTGGTGTCACCTCTCGGGGCACCGCGGAGGTTGTTGCACTCCCTGAAGTCAGGTGCATGCACTTGGGCACCGGCTTCTTAGGAGGGGTCAGGGAAAGCTGGGTTCCCGTCAGACAAGGAGCGCTGCTTCTCACGCAACACAGCTCAGCTTGCGTACATGCACTTCTGAAAGGTGAACGTGCCTAATAAGCAGGCATGAAATCTGAACACAAACTCGAATTTATTGGTGGTAAATACCACTGAAAGAGGTACTGTAAAAGGAGAGCCAGGCAGACGTAAATGCAGGCATTCCACAGTTTGGAAACAGCGGCTTGTTTGCCCACTTGACCTTAACTTGTCATCCTTACACTTGTGTGTTGTGGTGCAGTCTGTCATTACATGACCACATAGAGGCAGCTTTTAATTACCTCTGGTCAAATAGCCGGAGTTGCAGAGAGCATCCCTGCCAGCCTGGTGATGCACATACCCCACACTCTGCAGATGCAACGACCCACTCCTGCGACAAATGTAGGTCCACAGGGGGGATACAGCTGCTTTCACAGAGATCTGAGTCTGAGCAGATGAACTTTGCTGGCCCTGCTGCTGGCTTTTGGCATGGACTGTTCATGTGCCTTCGTGCTCTGCCTCTGGAAAGGGGAACACACCATGACACAAAGTCAGCTCAGGTCTTTAGCTCCGGTTTCGAACTTGGCTTGAAATGGGTCCCAGCCCTATGCTTGGGCAGGGAGGAAGGCACAGAGCCTGTCCCAATCTCAGCATCACTTCCCCACACTTCCTGGGGGGCTTGAAGTTCAGGTGTGACCCAGTGGGAGCAAGCAGGGATGTGAGATGTCGCAAGCCCGGGGCAGTGCTCAAAGAGTGCTAAAAATATTTCTTGGACCCAGGATGAGCCACTACTAAAATCACTGGGGTATTTGTACCCCATATTCCTGATTTTCTTCTGCAGTGGGGATGCTTTTATCTCTTGTAATGGAGCATGGACTGTACTGCTCTTCCTACCTGGGGGAGTCACGATACATTATTTATAAACCACTGAAAGGTATTTTAATATGTCACTTGAGATTCATAAAGCAGGGGGCAACTGTTAAGTTTTAATGCTTCAGAAAAAGCAGCAGCCACCCAAACTGGTGTGGGATCACAAGAAAAGAACCAAGAAACAGCAGTATAGCATTCACCTGGCAGAGGCAGGAGACAGCTCTGAGGAAATCAGCTCAGGCACTCATTCGGCTTCTCTCTCAGGTACATGATAAGCCAGTGAATTGAGCCATAGGTAACAGGTAAAAGCTGCAAGGGTCAGGATTTTAGATTGCACCTTACCGCAGCCTCCCAGTTGCACCTAGTCTCTGATCAGCTCAGATAGGACGAGAGCTGTACAACTCTCTTTCTTCCCTTGAAAACAACACCTTGGTTCCAGCAGTATATCCCTACTCAACCTCAGCAAAGCTACCAGAAGCCAGTGCTTGCTCTTCATTTACTTTTCCCGGTCTGTTGTTACTACTTCACATTTACGTAGACTCCATGGTCTCTCTTTTTATCCCATGCTTGGAAAGGTACAGCTTACCTTAGGGACACTACTAGTCCCATGACAACTGTGTGGCTTGAGTATGGGACACACAGCACCAAACCATACAGGAATGAACTTGTTCAAAGGAGGAAGGTTCCACCAAGTCCATGTATCTCCACCACAGGGAGCATATTTTCATTTTGGAGGTTTGTAGCATTACTGTCCTTTCCTCCACAGGTCTAGATGTTGCATTTTTTTTAGTTTTTCATTGCAAGCAGAACAGACTCTATGTGCAGCTTGGGTGAGAGGCACTGGCACTTTCTACCAGGCAGGTGGAGATACCGTGTCACTTTCCTCTGGTCAGAACACAGCTCCTATCTTTGCAGGTGCTGGGGAGTCAGGTTGCCCCAGTCATTCACTATGTGTTTTTTATCAGTAATATTGTGTGGTGCAAATCCAAATTCAGTAGCTTCTCAGCTGCCCCCAGGGTTGCTCTTGGTATGTCTGTTCAATAGCAGATGTAGTAAGAGAAGAGCAGTCCCAAAGGTTAACCTCAGTCTCACCCAATGTGTCTTTGAAGTCTCTTGAAGCAAAAGTAGAGGAAAAAATTCTTCCATGGGTGATTTTGGGTGTTGCCTCAGCTCTGAAGTGCCCCTCGGAGGGGCCAGTCCCTCTGACTGGGTGCTTCTCTTGGCTGGAGTTAAACCTCAATACCCAGGGTATTAATTTGTGAACACAACAGCCTGGACCAACCAACCACATCACTAGATTTCAAGAAGCACTTCGGAGACTGAGACATGTCAGAGAGAATATGAGTCATGAACAGAGATAAATAGGTGAAACGATTCCTTGTGTATTTATTTATGGCAGGAAAAATGTCATGTTGAACAATACTGCTTTCTTGCATGTGCATGAGCTGTATTCACTGTGTTAGTTGCTGTAAATTTAGGTTGGGGTGCTGCTGTGGATGGCATTGGCTTTCACCCATGTCAAAGGCAATGGTTTGCTTTCAAGACACATACAATGTGGGAGTGAAAGAGTGGGCTAACAGAGTAAAAGAAAGGTTCTGTTTGATCTCCCACTGATGCTGCTTGGTGGTAGCAGGTACCTGGTCACAGCCCACAGTAACTGTTGTGCAGCTTCCCACCCTCTTCCCACTGCTGGACTCATTCCCTGGCTCACATTGGCTGCTGATAGCCTGGCTGAGGTGGGACTTTACAGCAACACCAGCTAGGGAACATTCCTGACTATGGAGACAGAGGGCAGAGCCATTGGCAGATAAGAAGGGATCTGGTTTCCTGCTGCAGCTAGTTGCAGGAAGCAGGGAGGTGGGATTAGGCAATCTCACCCTTTTTGGCAGGGCTGCTCTGGCCTGCTGCAGTGTCTCTTGTTCTGCAGTGCCAGAAAGGGAGGAGAGGCTGATGAGTGCTGTAGGCTACTGTCATTTCCTCCTCTTTCCACAGCTCTCAGGAAGGTGCCTCCAGGCGTCTTATTAATGAAGTTGTGGCCTTTTGGCCATAATGTGGAATCTGTCATCGCTGATGTTAGCCCACCCTAAATATATCACTTATTTATTCTCAGCAAAGATGTCATAGACAAAGCATTCCCAAACCTGTACCCACTTAGGCTAGCAAAATTGTCCTTTTTTGGAAAGTCCCTTCAATATCCAGCTGCTGTTCTGCACTTAGACCCGACAGCGACATTCCTTGATCACAATAAGGCCACATTAAACGTAAAAGCCCATAAGGCAGGAAAGTAGCAGCCAGGGCAGTTCCCTGTGAGTTTGGACCTGCTCATTTAGGACTCTCAGTCCTGACAGTTTGTTTCAGCAGATAAATGTTAAAATCATTTCCAAAATATGGGACATTAAGATTTTACTGGGAAATACTTTTCCTGAAGAGAGTCCCTAATTTTGAGTGACTTAGTGAAGCAAAAGGCTGGTCATTCAAATTTTGATGGTATGTCCAGGACACAGAGGTGACTTTCTCCTTCAGTGAAGGCCACACTGCTGAGGCACCGAGACACACATCTTCTTACTTTTGGTTTCTCTTTCCCCAAAACTTTATTGGCACAAACAGATCTACAAAGGTATACAGCATGAAAGAGACCACAGATCTCTTCTAGGAGTTGCTGTATGAATATGACTAGATAGTGGTGTTCTATAGGTAGGAGTATTCCCTGTTCATCTTTGTTTCTCTCACAACACTCACAAAATCATTGCTGCTGCCAGTTTGCCATCACCACTAATGCTGTGCAGTCTGAATTTTCTCTTGTCCTGTGGGCCTGGGTACCCTTTTTCCTCATTTTTTCCTTCTTCTTTGAGAAGAAGAATTTTACTGTCCTCAGCAGAGCTGTTTCCTAACCTTCCTCATGCCTCCAGCTGAGGACGCGGGCAGGCATTAGAATGGTGAGTGTTTCTCTGCATTAATCTCTCTCCTGTCCAACTGCATTTCCCCAGGCACTTGTGTGCTGTCACCAGCTTACACGGATCCAGCCCACTACTGCTCTTTCTGGTAGTTGTTAATATTTGTATTGCCATAAACCTTTTCACCCTTGAACTATGAGCCCACTAATTTAGTCGTTGGTTTGATGCAGGAAAATGCAGGGCCTGCAGGAGTCCTTGTACCTGTAGCAAAAGGAATTACTGGACTCCGCATGGTGCTGCGAAACAGAATTAAATACATTCAAACTAACTTCCTTTCTCCAAAGTCTCCTAATTATGGTTGTTACAGAATTTACTTGTAATCAGAGTAGGGATGACATTTCAAACTGAAGAGTGATTATTAAATTGACACTTCCTTTAAAATGTGCCTGAAGTCAAGACTGACATGCTAATTGAATTTTTTTATCAAGAAATGTCTGTTTTAATAGGGAAATTTCCTAATCTCTCTATCAAGCTCATGTTAAGTGCATACCTACTCAATATTTTCCCATTACTACCTGGTATTGCTAGTCAGAAAAAAGGCTGATTGGAGCATCCCCCTGAGCAGCAAATGCTGTAATTTCCTTTGATATCGATATTAGTTTCAAATTCATATACGCCCATTCACTGCTAGCACTGGGAGATGTCAAGGAAGAAAATAAACCAAAGCTGTTTAAGCCTTTAAAAACAGTAGTGGTTAAGACTGTGCAATAAATCCAAGACCAAATCAAAACGAAGCTGGGTATTGCTGGCAAATTTTAGGGTCCCCTATAACATATTAAACATTTCCAACAGCCCTAGTATGCCAGGTATAAGTATCCACACCATTGTGCTAGAGAATACAGATGCTCATTTTGTCATCCCAGAAGAAAGGAGTTGTGTAGAGGAGAGTTGGGATACCTTTCCTAGACTCCATACCAGAACACAACACAGAAGAATGGCTGTGCCACTGGAGCAGCATCCAGCTCCAAGCTGGACTTCGGGGAAACTAGGTTCTACCAGGTGGGCTGTGCCACTCCATGCTGGGAAAGGGCCAGTGGGTGCTTCTTCAGAAGACAAAGCCCTCAAACTAAAATCAGGCTCTGTTCTTTATAGGAAAGCTCTGTTGAGGCAACATCACCAGCAATCTCAGCTGGAGTGCCATGACACCTGACTCCAGAGAGAGTCAGTTCTCTGTGCAGAGAACTGGTTAATTCAATCTCTACAGTCCCAACTAGGAACATTCACAATGACAAAAAGTTACACAGGGGTTTATATCTTAATAAAACAAAATAAAAGGAGAAGCAGACAATAATAAACTGTGTTCTTTACAAAGAAATATAATCCCTTCTAGGGAAACAGAAGCAAAAAAGATGTTTTACTTTGAGTGTGAACTCCATCCACCCTCTTTGTTGCTCTGACTTCTTAATTGCACTTGATTTGATAGCAGTGGGGGTTTAACCTACGTTGTGGGTATTTGCACTGTTCTCTTTAATTTTGCCTGCTGGCATCAGGCAGTTTGTGCACATCAAGCCAAGTCTGCCGTCTTGATTCAGGACTCATATGACCTCAGCTGACATTTTGCCTGTGTCAGGACAGTGGGAGTACACCAGTGTAGAGAAAGGAAGATTTATTGGGAACAGAATGTGAAAACCCCATCATCCAAAAGATGAGCTTTTATCCACTATTAACAACACACATTTTTACACATTCCAAAATAATTTGGCACGTGTGGTTTGCATGCTGAACATGTCCTAACTCTCTGTCATACAGTCTAAATGTGAAAGTAATTTCAAGTTTCTGTGTTCTGGAGCCAATCCAGATTGCAGTTCATGCCACCAAGTCAAGGACAATAAAATGTCACTACCCCTTATGCTCATGATGAAGAGCTGAAGAAGGAGATACTCTGGGAAAGGCTAGATCAGGTCGATGCCTCCACACTTTCTGTTGCTTCTCCCTGAGGCAAGGAACTTTAGTTTGGCTGGGTGGGTGTTTGCCTGGCCTGTACCTTTCTGTGTGGCATGACCTTAACTCACTCAGCCCTGGAGAGCCAAACACGCTGAGCTCGCTCAGTTTGCAGTGCTGAGAGGGGAGGCTCAGTCCACATCACAGATTTCCTAGCAGTGCCTCATGCCAGCCGTTACCCCAGGGTTTTAGCAAAGCTCCTGCCTTGGGCTCACTGTGGTGGATTCCAGCAGAAGAGCAAGAGTGAGTCAGGTCGGTTTCATCAAACTGATGAGTTTCCAAACTTATGAGGGAGAGTGCGTTAGGGTATTGCAAGCTCTGGCCCACAGTGTACGGGCCATATTCCAGCTCAGTGTGTCAGAATTTTAATTTATTGGAAAACCCATGTTCCCGGAGTCCAAAACAGCAAAAAAGGGAGCAAATTGCGATTGAATTCCACTGGGGTAAGTAAATGAAAAAGCTCATGCTACCCTGCACGTACTCTTTCCAGCTGTATGATTTCCATTATGAATAAATTTTCTCTGCCAGAAGTAACTCTTTGATTTTGAAAGAAATCAAAATAACAAAAGATATATAATTACTTTGTAGGTGGGCTAATTCCTTCTTCCATGTCTTTTGTCCACAACGGAGGCAAGAGGAGTAGTTTTATGCTCAGTGGCTTGGCGGTACTTCCAACCCTCCACCAGCAGAAGGGAAAGGTACCCTAAACATTAATATTTTAAATCTTACCATAAAGCAGTGAAGGCTGGTTCATACCCTTGAGCAGGCTGAATAGTTCCTCCATGTGGCAGTATTGATGCTGGAAGTACAGCCAGTAGCCCAGCTTTTAAGAAGAATCTTCATCTGATATAAATCATTTTTAGTTGGAGACCACTTGTGGTCTCATCATGGCCAGTGAAATTAGCTTCCTGTTTTGTTTAACAACAAGTAGTACTCTAAGTGCTCTGAAAATGCACCATAATAGGAAAAGTCTGACAAAGTAAGTGATTACTATTTCAAAGGAAGGCAAAGTTTATGGAAGTGTAATTAGTCATCTGCTCTTAAACCAGAAAAATATGGTGGAGAAAATATATCTTTGGGGTTTTAAAAAGAGATACAGAAATACGCGAAATGATGGAATGTCATTAGAGTCTGCATTTCTTTTAGGGATAAACGGAGCTATTGTACAGTTGCCCACCTTTATGTCTGCTCTTTCTGTTTTCTGCCTAATGGGCTTTCTTCCTTGTGTACAGAAAAAAACCCAGTCCTATCCTGTTTATAGTTGAGTTGCAATATGCCGAAAATTATTACTTCAGATTTTGTACATTAAGTCTGTCTGCTGGCAAGAGGAAAACCCTCTCATATTATCTAATTATGGCTTCAAGCAGCACTAATGAAGAAGTTGCGCAGGCTGGGGCCTGTTCTCTCTTTTCTGGAGGCGTCAACAGAGAGTCTGTGGTTGTGGTCACACAGAAGTGGGGAGGGAGGCTGGGGCTGCCAGGCACAGCAGCCTGCAGAGGGAAGGTTAGCTCTCAAGAGCACAAGAGTGGAGTCAAGTCCACAGCCCCAGTGTAGGAATGCAGCCTTGATTCGTGAGGCTGAGACCCCCCACCAATGCCTTCTTCCCCTGCCGCCCTGGGAGCCTCAGCTGGGATGTGCCTTGGAGGGGATGGAGCCCTCCATGCCTTGGGAAGGAGATGTGCACAGCCGTGCCAGCACAACTGCAGCACGTGTCTACAAGTGTATTCCTGGCAGTGGGCTGCAAGCCAGCGGGAGAAGCAGCTGTCCAGCTTCGGGGAAGTTGTGTCTGGTTGATGGAGAGACCCAGGTATATATTCCCTGGAATCAAATAATGTAAAATAAGGCAGCCTCAGTGGAGACTCATGCTTGACAGGCCAGGCTATGTACTCATAGCAAGGACTAAGGCACAGCGATGGAGATCAGGGAACTTGCTACTTTAGTATCAACCACAATTTAGCTGTAAAACCCACTGTAACATAAGACATAAAATAAAGTCGAACATAAAAGTCACATCTGAGTTCCCTGCTGCCATTGCTTACCTGTTACAGATTACAAACTAACTAGTTTAGCATTAGCTGTGCTAATTGTAAACACAGTTGAAACCATAGCACAGGCATACAGGTAGTCATTTAGAGTAATGCAAAGAATAGTACAGATACCAAAGAGAAGCAGAAGAAACTCCACTGATAGCTGGCCTACATGAAGAAAAAAGAGGCTCAAACTTAGATATGAGTTAATTGGGATTTTCTTCTACATCTCATTAACCTCTTGGATGGAGAATCCAGCAAAGCTGTGATTTATTTACCATAGATGCACTCAAAGGATACTGCATAACTTAGTGTTCTGGCACTGTGAAAGTTATTTGCAATAATGAATTTTTTTAATTCTTTGGAGAAAAGTGAGTGCATATTCCCTTCCCCCACCAAATTAAAAAAAAAAAAAAGAAATTGCAGAGTAACATTCAAAGGCTCATTAAAAGCAACCAGGGAAAATAGATTACAGAGACTTCAAAGACTCACAATACTGGTTAAGAATCAGCTCTCTTTTTCAAAGAAAATGTTATTAGCTAATCCTTGAAATTTGGGTTTTGGCAGATGACACAGTATTTCCTGCAGGTGCAGAAACTAGACAGTATTAAAAGAGTTTTGGTAGTGCACAAAAAACTTCTCAACTAGACTTACGGTTCCCTCTGCTCAAGTCAGCTTGAGTGCACTCCCTGATCCCTCATACATGTACTGAAACGTAGCAGCATTTCAGGAGGCTCTAACTACATTAACCTGTATATCTTCTCCATTGAGAAAGCAAGTCTCTTAAGATAATGTTTTTTGGGTTTCCTTTAATAGGAAAAATAATGCCTTAATTATTGCTATTATCAGTAATATTGGAGGGAATAACAGAAAAGCTAATGCAATGAATAATGGAAATAATGTCTACATATGGGTTAACAAGTACACAAATGAAACACTATAAACATGCAAACAAACCTCATTCCACAGCACATTCCTGCTTACATCAGTATAGATATGCTTTAGCATATTGTCTCTTTTAAGATCTTTTTTACAAGGTCCCATATGTGTTTTCGTCTGCTGTATCCATGGCTAATCCCAACTTCTCCATGAGTTAGAAGTCCCTGCTTATCAAAAGAGACAAGTCCAGCCAGATCTGTCTAAAGTCCTTTGTTAAGCTGTGATCCTTTGGCTTTGATTTGAAGCTTGACTGTCTCACAATGACAATTTTCCCACTGAGACTTTCACCTAAAATTTGACCCAGAAGATACCCAAAGCTATGTCTTACTGTTTCCATGGCAACAAATTGCTTGATATCAAATAACTGAGCTTAAGATGCCCTTAGTAGATAGCAACCTGAAAAGGAGCACCTGTATGAGTAAAGGATGATGGAGTAGTGGCAAAATTTGCAAACTTATTCCCATTTTCTAGAAATCTAAAGAGGTTTTTTGCAGGTATTAATTTTCAGCTATAACCTGAACAACATTGCTTATAAATTTAATGAAGACTTTCTGGTGAAATTTAAACTACAACAACACTGTAGTTCTCAACTTGTAGAGAAGGTGATGGGAGCTCCTTAATTCTAGCATTAATGGTAAAGACCCATGTCTGCGTGTATTAGGATGTCAGAGGGACACGGTAAAGCTCACCACTTCACTGAGTACTTTGCACATGTCTTGTCGAAAGTATTTTGAAGTGTTTTGAGACCTTGGATGTGTTATATAGGCACTTGCATTTGCTTGTAAGAGACAGCTACTCCTATTACTCACAAGTTCATTCTCTGACATGTATTTTGTCCCCATACACAGTATCGGGTATACAGTGCTGACAACTAATACCAGAAAACTTGATGCAGTTACAATTGTTAGAGCCATGTGTGTATGCACCGAAAAACAGACACAAGATACCACCCTGAAAAGTTAAGCTAGTTCAAAAATGAATATTTGACTTGTCTGATTTGATTCAGCACCTAGAGTAACTTCATCTTTTCCAACATGTATTTTTAATCAGAGGTCTCTGAACTGCCTGGGAGAGCTGGGACAGGCAGTAGAGTATGACTGATGACACCAAATGGAATTAATAAGGCATTATTAAACAGGCATCACAAACATTATGCATCTATGTGTCCAATCCTACCCCCACTCCCAAAAAACCCAAATGCAGGCACAAAACCTACCTAGATCCATGTTTAAACTATTGCACAAGTGTTCCAATTTTCAAAAGCATCTCTTGTTGGCCCTTATTTCTCTAGTTTTATTGACATTTGCACAGATGTGTCAAAATGCCTGCTGAAAAGTTTAATCCAATATAATACTGTTCAGAGAACAAAAGGGCTCAGGAGATTTAATCTTTTTGTTAGAAAAGAGATTTAAAATAACTTGGCTGCTATGGAATATTTAGAGAGACAAATAACGTAGAAGTTAGCAAGTGAAATAAATGTTTTTGGAAATAAAAAGGCTACGTCATGAGTGCAGGGCATCTGAGCAGAGTTGTAAAAGTTGTTAAAGTTCTCATTTCTTTTGCACAGATTTATTTTCCTGCAGATGACAGTAAATTTTGGGTGTACTGCAGGATCTCTCCCCCACCCTGACACAGACTCTTCCCTGTGGGCAGAGGCCATTGGGGGCAGGTAGGGTAAGGAGTAGGAAGAGGGGTTGCAGAAAAAACACATTTTGGGGGGTACTCTGACCCTAACATGAGTCTCCTAACTGTAATTATAAACATAACAAAAGGTACCTAGAACCCTTGTACTTGCTCCTTTCTTAATGTCGTGGTACAAGGAGTTATTCATCTTGCTAAGACCAGAATCATGCTCTAAAATTGTTCTTATCTGCCCCTGGTTTATAGAGGCACTGTCTTCCTAGTTTGGACATCTCAGTGATAAACTCAGTGCCAACAGTTATGGGGAATTAATCTGGGTCCCAGTATCTCCCTTTTAGAGGAGAAAATGCTCACAATATATCTCAACATCTTTTGTATTAGATTAGTGATATCAGGGTTTCCAGTAAATTTTCTGGAGTCTCTTGAGGCTCTTGATCTTCACATCTAGAAGGCAGAGAAACAATGACTCATAGATGACTTTGAGTGACGATGAGCTATAAGAGGGGAAGCATCAAAAAAGGAGAGTGGCCACAGTAAATTATAAAAGCCACAGTGGTTATAAAGTACTCTGCTCTCTTTCCCCAGTCTGCGTAGGAAGGAACTTCAGTAGTAGGGTAACCAGTTTAGAGGAGGTGGCACTGACTCCTGATGCATGACTTTTGCTGCATGGAATGTTTTTTGAAGGCAGTATAACATCCACTCATCAGCCATTATGTTCAACCAGAGAACACTTCCCTGTTCATTCACTAGAATGACAGTAAGAACTATATCAAGACCCTTGTCCTGGCTCATTGTAATTGTCCCGGATATGTATTTTATGTGGATTTCTCCATGGCTGCCATAGTGTCTGCTAAAAATTTTAGTTTCCAAATGATCTGTGTTTATTGCTACTTTAATAAGAACATTTGTTTAGTTAAGATTATGTACTATTTTACATATATCTTAACAGCAGCCATGGCTGTACAGGCAAGTTGAACTGTTCTGAGTATCTGAATAAGAACTGAGAGCAGTCTCTGTGGTTCCTTACAGTACAGGCTACCCACACTAGGTCCCCTTCTGTGTTGGGGCAATGATGTTGCAGTGAGGCTCTTGACTGGAGAATGTGTCAGGATGCTCTTCAAATGAGTGATGTGGCCCTGAGAATAATTAGGACTATGATACTTTTGGAATGGCATGTACTCTCCTCTTCAAAAAGAGAGCTTTGATAATCAAGAGGAAGGAGAAGCATGGGGAAAAAAGTATATTTTTTTCAACCTTGTTCCTACAACTTTACCTGCATTTGTTACTATTTTAACATTTGTCACAATACTTAAAATCTTACCACAGGCAAAATGTCTCAACAATATTGTTTTCACTTCAAAACTAGACACAGAATTCCTGTCCTGCGAGTCTGCCTTGACAAGCAAACAACACTGAGAATTGTAAAGTAAAATGAAATTGAAATGGCAATTCAGAAAAAATCCATGTGCAGAACACATTAAAAATTCACTGCAACATCACTGATCAAGTATAAGGTCTTAGGTTACATGAAATGAGTTACTAAAGCGCAAATTGTTCTTGAGAGTTACTTATCTTGCTCTCCATAATTAATTTAATACCTTAGATGAGGAGAACAAAGGTCAAGGCTTACTCTCCAGTGGAGGTCACTGTTGAAGAACGGCCTCTAATTTTTCTTCTACAGAAGTTCAAACATATCCTAAAAAACGACATAAAAAATCTATACAGCTCATGTAAATGTACTGGAATTTGATTGGAGTAGTTCACGTCAACTGTCAAAGTGAATCCTGTGTAAAGGCAAAGTGCGTGGATTGTAGAAAATAAATTATCAGGTAATTAACACTAGATGCGTAACAAAGAAGTGAAGCTAAAGACGGGAGGGTGGGTACAGTGTTTGCCCTCAGTCAAGGCTTGGCCAGAATGCCGTGCTTTTGTACCAGCTGGCTGACCAGCCCATTGACTCTGCTTTGGTAACTTTAGTGCAGGTCTGTATCCTCACAAGTAGCACTTGAGTTCTGAATTTCACCCCTTTAAAGATATTTACTACTCTTCACTCTTGGTATTAGATTTCTTACTGAACTTGCTATAGTGCTTCCATTCTAGACTAAAAACTCCCATAAAATGGAAAATACCCCTTTAGAGCAGCATCGGTGTTATCTGATACGTTTTTTCTTGACAGCATGATATTTATACCTGGTTGTATTCAGATTAAAAAGCTGTTATTACTCTTTGTTTCATAGGACAGCAACAGGAGGCCTCAGGCCACAGGAGACAGATAAAGTTGCAGACAGCCCTTAAGTACTCTTAGAGCCATGGTTGTAACAGAACAGAATAACCATGTGTTCTAAGTCAGATCTTTTGCTCCTGTGAGTCGGAGCGATGCCACCAAAGTTCTGTCACTTGTAGTGGCTAACATCCAGCTCAGAAACTTTCGGTCTGCAAAAAGGGGAGCAGGCAGCTCACCCAGCGTCGGGAACAAAGAAGGGAGGAGATTTCTAGTAGTAGTTCCAAACAGAAAGATGTTAATCCCTGCCTAAAGGGATTATAAACTTCATCTTTTTACAGTTCAAGGAGCAGTCCCTACCACTGTTAATCGTCCCGAATAACTCTTCACTGGGAGTAGGTTCAGAGGTCTGTTGCAGGGAGTACATTCTCAGTGCTTCAAATAGTCTTATTGAAGTTGAACAGAGTTGGAGACATCTGAAATGCAGACATGACATTTCCTACCTACTACAAAGGTTTTGTCTATTTTTTAACCATTAGTATTTGTCAGGGTCAGGAACTCCATGGTACACAGGGGGAAACCAGAGAGCAGGAGAAATATAGTTCATTAGTTCCTGATCTGGGACTGAGCTCTGCCTTCCTCACCATGCTGGTTCAGACATGTCCACACGTACAGCATGCCTCCGTCTGGTACCTGAAGACAAGACTCTTAGCCACAAGCAAGAAAAAGAAAGAAATCAGGATATTGGGAAAACACTGAGAGATCTTTAAGAAATGTCATTACTCTGAGAAATTAACACTGTGAAGAATCAGAATGAAACTGCTATTTTTAGATACATAATCTCTGTTTAACAGGAAATTTGGTGTCAAAGATAATTCAAAAAGTGTGTTAATATAGCTGTAAGCCTCGTTCTTTGTTTAATGCTTGCAATCTCAGCATCTTTGCAACTGCAAAATACCAGTTCTTTCACTTCTGTGCATACCCATGTCCTTTCATGTCCTTGAATCTTCCTTCTCCATTGCATCTGACACACTGAGATGTGATGTGGCTAACCTGTGGTTAACACTTGCTACAAAAGGCAAGATTATTTGTAGCACAAAGTATTTAATCTAGAGAACTTGGATGTGATGTAAGGAGATGTATATGGCAAAGACAAAAGAAAATGCTGCTTCTCAGCTGAACAGATGTAAACCTGTGACTTCATGATGTGCTTCTGTTGCACTCTATTATAAAATGAAAGTTGAACATTTAGTTCTGCTCCAATTTTAGCATCATTTCCACAGATAACACAGAGCACTTCACAGACTTTTCGAGAACATTTTTCCCCACAATGTTTATGGAAAAAGAAATTCGTCATGCTACCTTGCAAAAGGCGGTTGCTTTGTTGACCAGATGCCAAAATGAAATTCAGACATGGATGGCCAGAAATAAGATTTACTTTAATCCTACTAATCCTGAGCTGTTGATTGGTACAAGGCACCATTATAGCTGGGTAAGCTTCCCAAGCTTATCGTCTGATTCTCTTTGGAGTCATGAGATCACTTTGGATTCTCAATCTTTCCCTTGTAAAGGGCAATGTTCCTGTCTCATGTTCCATTTTCTGCTATAAACAATAATAAGCAAAAGAAATCATGTACTTTTGCCAGAAAAAGTACAAAAGTACAAAAGAAAAAGCAGAAAACTCAGGGCAGGTGTTGTATTGAGCCTGGTGATATGCTTTACCAGGGAGAGTGGAATAAGATGTGGGATGTTCTTGAGGAGATTAGCAGCCTGTCCAGGTAGTTACAGGGCCTTCTTGTACTGACTTCAGTGAAGCCCCAAGACATCTTCAGAAGCTGAAACCGTACTTACAGAATCATAGAATCATGTAGGTTGGAAAACACCTGGAAAATCGTCAGTTTCAACTGTTATGCCAACACTGGCAAGTCCACCAGTAAACCACGTTCCCAAGTGCCACTTCTACATGTCTTCTAAATAGCTGCAGGTGTGGCGGCTCCACCACTTCTATGGGCAGTCCATTATAATGCTTGACAACCCTTTTAGTGAGGGTTTCATTCCCAATATCCAATCTAAACCTTCCCTGGTACAACTTGAGGCCAGTTCTTCTTGACCAGCACTCACAGGTCCTTTTCTATTGGGCACTTTTCAGACACTCTTCTCCAAGCCTGCAGAGTCACATGAGGTTGTTGTGATCCAACTGCAGGACCTGGCACTTCACCTGGTTGAACCTCATACAATTGGTCTCATCCCGTCAATCCAGCCTGTCCAGATGCCTCTGCAGAACCGTCCTACCCTCCAGCAGATCAACACACTCGACCAACTTGGTGTCATCTGCAAACTGCCTGAGGGTGCCCTTGACCCTGGTCTTCAGTAAGGATACTAAACAGGACTGGCCCCAGTACTGAGCCTTGGGGGACATCACTGGTGCCCAGCCACCAGCTGGATGTAATTCCATTCACCATCACTCTCTGGACCCAGCCATTCAGCCCCTTTTTTAGCTTTCATCCAGACCAAGAGCATCCAGTTTCTCCAGCAGAGTGCTGTGGGAAACGGTGTCAATGTTGTCAGGCAGACAATGTCTACAGGCTTTCCCTCATGCACTAAGCAGATCACCCTGCTATAGGGAAGGTTGGTCAAGCAGGACCTGCCTTTCCTAAGCTCGTGTTGGCTGGGCCCCAGTCCCCTTGTTGTCCTGTATGTGCCATCTGATGGCACTGAAGATGATCCGCTCCATGACCTTTCCTGGCACTGATGTCAGGCCTTTAGTTCCCTGGATCCTCCTTCTGGCCCTTCTTGTAGATGGGCCAACTTCTGTCAGGAAGGTTTAGCTTTTTTTTTGCCGATGGGAAGAAGGGGAGAAACAGAACTAGCAAACCATTTTCAGCTGGATTTAAGAACCACCAGAGATCTGGTGGGATCTTATTGATGTTTCTCTTCCATCTGGAAGTAGCCAATAGACTTTCACGGGTTTGTGAATTACAAGGCAGAAAGCCACTCTAGACATGAAGCACTGATCCAGTCCCATTAGCAGCTGTACCCAAACCCTGAATGCTCACACTGCCTGGCTGAAGAACAAATAAGGCCTTTAGAGTAAGGTTGTCTCTTGACAACAATCTGCTTAGTATACTTTTTTTAAAATGTACTGATTGCATTATGTGTTCCAACTTGACAGAGCTGCCTCACAGTCCAGAACACCACATTTGGTGTGCTTTATACCTCACTGGAACATTATCTGTGAATCTGCTGTCTGCATTCAAGATCCTCTGGAAAAGTTCCTGCCCTTGAAGTTTATCTGGTTGTAGGGTAGTTAGAAGGACAGATTCCAGTACATCTGATGCACCTTATGTTGTAATGTTTTCAAGGTAACACCATCACATCAACAACACAATTGGAGTTGAAATAAAAAGATACATATTCAGTTTTGGGCTTAACTTTATCTAGGGACGTGTAGATAAAACTTTAAAGGACAGTAGATAAGTAACAAAAAGCTTCTGAGTCATAGTTTCAGCTAGAAAGAAAAGGTGAAAGTTTTAGAGATGAGAACAACTGAGTTATGTTGATTTTTCCTTTAAGGTGTCTTTGGGGATTTACACCTCAGAACAATTTTTGAAACGGTGACTGTCTTTTTTAGTGTGTTCATGGTATCCCTGCAATGGAGCCTGCTCTATTTCTGAGGCTTATAGGTGCTGTGGTAATACAGACAATAGCTGGTAGTAAACAGCATAACCTCCCACACACAATATCTGTATAAGGCAGATGATTGAGAACACTTCTTATGATCCCTTTTAGCAGTGGATGCAATTAATTTGTTAACATTTCCCCGTAGTCTCACAAAGAAGCTGAACAACATGGAAATGTAAATTGGATAATAAATGTACATCGTTGATTCATCTCAGCCCTAAGAAGTTATTCATCATTTGTACTAAACATCTTCAAACACACCAAAGGAGAGTCTCTTCTTCTGCCAGTGCACAGTGCATTCTTAAGACCATGAAGTCCCCCCAAACATAATAAAACTTCCCATGCCACTGCTGTTAGGGTAGAAGTTAACTGCATAACTGAGGTCAGTTGCTGTAACGGTGAGATGTGTCACACACATCAACACCTCTAGTTACTGGTCTGCAGCCTACCCAACTCTTGTCACTTTCCTCAGGGATTTGTAAGGGTTATTGGTTTACAGAAGTACTATTTGCAAATAATATCATGAATGTATGATTTGCAAAACTAGCAGCTCAGGGAGTGAAAAATGGCTGGCTGTCCTCTCCCAAATCCTGCCTCCCAGAGATAGGATATGAAAAAACGACACCTTTGGGAAGTGCTACCTGGCAGAAATATCAAATGGAAGGAAATACGTGAGAACCAGTAGGTCCAAGCTATGCCAGGGTTTGGGATGCAGCAGGAGGTAGAAATCCTTGCATCTCTGAGAAGCTGGTTGAGGGGAACAAAAGAAAATGCTATCCTGTCCAATATATCTTATCTCCCCCAAATGTGCTGCATAGGCCTGACTTGGAGGCCTGATTCTGTGCTGCTGAAGTCAGTGGAAATCTCTGCATTGGCAAGTGCATAGCTCATTCCAGTGGTAGGAACTGGACAGTGTTGAAAAGAGCCTTTTAGCTACTGTCATTAATACAGCAACAACAATTTTCACTGTTAAGGGACTGCCTTATACCGGAGGAGAATCTCTGAACACCTTTCTGCAAGAGTACTGTGCTTGCAAGGAATTATTACAGTGAGGTCAGGGGATTACTCCAGCAAGTTGACTGAACTTCTCCTAAAACTTCTGTCCTAGCAATTTTAGTGGTGATCTCATTCTCCAGTTGGACAATGGGCATTTCTCCATCTGTTCCCATCAAGAAATGGGCAGCTCAGAGATGCCTCTGAGTGTCCTAGCTTCTTGATTTCTGATTATATACAGCTTATGGTTCTGACAGTTCACATAAATAGTCTTATTTAATGCAGACCTGATGACCTCTTAATGCTTTTCTAGGCTAAGGTTTCAAAAGAGTTTGCTCTTTAATTTAGTTTATGGCAGCACTGTATTTCACAGCTGGTTTCAATGTATTTTTGGAGACTATATGGAATCAGTACTTGAGTTACAGGGTATGTATATCAGATGGAGACATAGCCACCATTCCTTGGCAAACTGTTAGATCAAATGAGCTGAATCTCCTCTACTTTATTGCCTAATTAATTCTTGAACGATTGCTGAATTGCTGAGGTGGGAAACCTTCCAACTTTGGTCACACTCTCTGTTGGGTTATGTCAGAAAGATTTGGAAAGTGAGGGTTTTCTTTAATCTGGGTTCACAGAGGGAAACTTCTAGGTAGGTGGGCAGAGATTGCTTTTGCCTGTTTTTACAGTTGAATAGCAAGAGGAAGCAGCTTTTCAGCCAAGGGTCAAAATCTCCAGGGAGGAGCAGATCCTACTGGGGAACAGGACCATGAAAGTGCTCACATTTCTCAGTTGCCAGCTTGCTGATAAACAGGATTGGCTTGGTTTTCTGCAGAAAAGTCTTCCTTGGATGAGTAGACCTTTTGTGAGTTTTGCAAGCACTACCAGTAGTGGGACAGCAGATTAGTTGCAGAGGTAAGTTATGGGCTGCTGAAGATGGAGTCACAGCACAGAAAAATTTTTCTGAGAACTGACCCTGAGGAATTAAAGAAACAATGACTTAGGAAGAACATTGTTTCTGGCAGGGTGATGTTGGCCACAGGACGGTCAGTGAAAAACTTTTTATTTTTCTGGAGCAGCAGTTTCCTGTTTCTGTGGCTCTATTATGGTTTTGAGCAGAGGAAGACTCTTTTGTATCTGGGGACATGACAGGCTTACATTCCCTCCAGAAAAATACTAAGTATTTATTTTACAGCTATGGGCTTCAGGAGCACTTGATGCACTTACTGCCTCAGGTACAGGAGGGACAAGTCCTTATCTGCTTTGGGTATCTTTGCACAGAGCTGCCCTATGTCTGCTAGCTACACCTTGGACATTCCAGCAGGAAAGAAATACAAGCATATGCAAAAACCAGTACCCTACTACTCACCCATCCCAGTGTTGCCTCCAACAGTGACAGTGATTGGAAATATGAGTGAGAAAAAGCATACAAACCTACTCACTTTCCTTTCATACTTCCAGCATCCACAGTTCATGTATTTAGGGTGCTGGAGAGAACTTCCCAGTTTCCTGTCTTTAACATTTGTATATATAACTGCTGTTAGTGAACTTACCCAGTTTGTCTAAAGAAATAGGATGGAAATGTCGGCAAGGATACTGGTTTATAAGATATTGTGGGTGTTGTGGCTATGCTTATTCCTGGAATGAAGAATGAAGTTGAAACCTTATGAATGAACGACACCGCTTCTGCTTACTGTGTAAGCTCAGGCCAGATCTCACTGTGGGTGTAACAGAGGTCAGTGACACATTGCATTTGTTTTAATGAATGGAATAAAATGGCCAATATCTAATAGAAAGTTCAAGATATGACACTTAGTGGCTGTTTCACATTTGGATGGCAGGCAATCAGCTTTGAACTGCTACCTTGGCTGGGCATTAGGGAGCTCTTCTTTTCCAGCAGACTGAAGCTCCTAGATAGGAGTCAGCTGGAGGTGTGGGAGCTCAGCATTGCAGTGAACACCAGCAGTGGACCCAAGGCAAAGTCCTGTAACAGTACTCAGGCAGGCTTTGTTTTTCTAAATGTTTGTTGGGGTGCTCTTTTTCCCCCCCATATGATCTCTCTCCAAGTATCACCATCCTTTTCCCTGGCACTTGGCTTATATTCTCATAGAGTCATAGAATCACAGAATATCCTGAGTTGGAAGGGACCCACAAGGATTACTGAGTTCAGTTCCTGACCCAGAACCTCTTCTATGCTATGCAATCCTCTGAGGACTTGATGGTGATCTCCTTAGAAGTAATGTGGAGTTTCTTGGCAATTGAAGCATTTGACCTGGAACACTGGTGCTCAGATGGTGTGCAAGCAATGCCTTCCTTCCGGTGCCTTGGCTCACATCTGCAGTAGTTCCCTGGGAGCAATTTTCCCTGAAAAGCTGTCTCTGATGGGCCACAAGAGCAAGCAAACTTTTGCAGCTAATAAAACTTCTGCAACAAGACCTACTGTCTTTTTTGGAGCAAAAGCCTTCATAAAAAAACACGGAATGTAACAATACATGCTAGTTGAGTTAGACCCCAAACCAGTAAGTGAAAAAGATAACACAGAACAGTACCACCTCATGCTGTCTATCACTACTGCAACAGCAAACACCTCCTTTGCATTTTCACTGCTCTTATCCCTATGGCACTTTCATGGTCCAGGAAAAGCCTTTGAGAAAAACAAGCCTGTTTCTGAATAAATGTCCATTGGCCACATACATAAGTAAGACATAAGTCCGTTGGCTTATACCTCCATTGGTCACATTACCCAGCGTTCACAAATCAAAAAGAAGTCCTATTTAAGTCCTATTTAAACTGTATTAAACTTGTGCAGAACTAGAGCTGTTCCAAAAGTCCCTCTTTCATTCAGGGGTAGTTATAGAGGGGGAAGGCTATCTCAGTGATGTGCTTCTATTTTGGTCTCTCCAAGGGCTGGAGGGAGGAGAAGACTGAGCTCCCAGTGTGACAGGGAGCACACAGGAAGGTAGATGCTCTCCAAAGTATTTTTGCCAGCAAGAGTGTTATCTATAGGGGCTCATGATAAAAGCATGAACATAAATCTAATTGTTCTTTCACTGGCATTGTAAGAGAACTGCACTGTACACTGGATCTAGGCAACACTGGAGACACCCATTTCCCTGCAGTGTTTAATGTGTAAAATGAAGGGGGTTGACTTGTTCTTGTTGAAATGCTGATTCATCAAAATTTGCAAAAGACTAACTCTTCTTGCATTTTTGAGTGCAGTTGTGAAGTCTTTGCACAGAACAAATGCAGACAAGGACAACATTTATATTCACTCTGCAAAATCACCTGTTTCTTTTCTTACCACATATGTAGGGAAGTCTTAGGGAAATCACCATGCCTCTTCAAAGAGAAATTAAATGAACATAAGAATATTCATATGAATAACGTAGGTCATATTACTTTTCATACTGATTTAATTTGTCTGTATTTCCAGAACACTCAATAGCTTATCTTTCTTTTTCACTGCGAGCTATTATTTGCACTATCAACTTACTTGTGGATGATTTATCTTTAAAGCAAGTCAGAACCAATGTCCAGAAGGTGAGGAAGCAGTGGCCAGAGATGGTGGCTGAGAGCTGCAAAATGAGGCAGCACTAATGTGCCCGCTTGGGTGTGAGGGATCCTGCTCTTCTGTGGTCATCCCATGCTGTCTGCAGAAAAGCAGAATGGAGAGGGGCAGGCATGTTGTGTTGTGGCAGAACAAGGTGGCAGGGGCTGCTGACCTTGCTGAAGACCCATGCCTGTGTCTCCTGCAAGAAACTCAAGACACCCCTCATGCTGCACAGCTATGGGCACCGGCACAGCTGGTCTCATGCCAGCATCACTGGTGGAGCTGCCCAGGATTTCTTGCTTGCCCAGTAAGCTCAGTCAGCTGTGGTTTGTGTTGTGATAAGCCTCCTTGGACAGAACCACATGAGAGTGCTGTAAGTGAGCTGGCCCACAAGGAACGCTTTCATTCTGGGAGCATTTATTTGTTTTGGCTGCTCTCTGATGTGCCTGCGACACTATAGCATTCATCAATAGATACAGATCAGTGTTTGTATGCTCAGCACCTTTCTTGCATCTGAATTTTTTCCAAACCAACCAAGTTACACAGATCTGGCTGATATGTCTGAAGCCTCCAAACTTCCTTTTTCCGCTCCAGCCTGTAATAGCTGGCTGCTGGTGATTAGTCGTGCTAATTAGCAAGGGTGGACCAAAAAGAAAAGAAAAAAAAAGCGCTTATAATTCAAAGACATATCCCCCAGGCACATAATTGAGGGATCACCATCTCCTAAGAGAAGCTGCTTGCCCTGCAATTCATGTGTTTATATTTCACATTGCGTGCCACATCCTGCACTTTCTTTCGGAAGAGTTAAATACAGCAGAAAATTATACTTAATATTTTAATAACCTTTAACTGTGAACCCCCAGCCTCACTGCTCTGTAAAGGAAGAGACCCAGGAAAAAAACCACTTATTGGGGAAACTTAAATTAACTATGCAACTTGCTCAAAATTATTGCAGACTTTCAGCACTTTCATGAAGATGGGCTTGGTTCCTCAGGCTTGTTCATACAGAACGACCCGGAGTTGTAAAGCTCTACCAGATGCAAACCCAGCAGCACCTTTTCTACCAGACACAGCCCTGCAGTTTCACCACAGCCTTCCTTGCACAGTCATTGCAGTGCTCAGATGTGAGAGCTTTGTTTTGTTTGCAACTACATTGCGCACATTAATGAGCAGCCTCAAGAATTAAAATTCAAGTGAGAAGACCATCACACACTATGAAAAACCTTCACATCCCATACTTCCCTGCTGAGAAGAACCCCAGACCAGACATATAAGTTCCTCCTCTGCTTGCATGTTCTAGCTAGCAGGAAATCCAGCCAGAGCTTCCTGGCTCCATGGAGACCATGCAAACACAGAGGTAGATGGCACAGAAGCAGCAGCCACCAGCCCTGGAGGACAGATTTGCACCCCCAGTAGGAAGGAGTTTCTTCTTCCAGAGTCCTGGAGACGCTCAGAAGGCCCACCCTGTGCTATCTCCTGGGAAAGGAAGTACAACAGCTCTCTATGCCGACTTCTGAAGAGCTGTGCAGCAGGAAGAAGATAAATTTGCTTTCCAGAAAGCCAATACTCGCTTCTCACCCTGGGTAAGAGGTAAAATATAATGTGAGATGAACAGGAAGCAGAAGCTGTATGGAGGAAAGGCAGTGAGACCTCCTCTGGTGTCTCACAAGTCTGATGGGTGTTTCAGGACCTTACACATCTGTATTTGTCTCTTCAGGCTCTGCAGATGGCCACACTGACCTCTCTGAGATCAGAGAATCACGTCCACAAGGCTGCGGACAACCTGCCCCCCACTGAGCACAGGACTGGTTGTTGGCTCAGCCCTCCCATCCCCGTTACTGTTTTGTGCTATTGCAAGGCCTGAGGATCCTCACAGGGAGGTTGCTAGGCATGAGAAGAAAAAAGTATTTTTTAAAAAATTCACAGCAACATAGCATGCAGCTTCTACAGCTCCATGCGTGTGAGAGCTGGTGGTGCTCCGAAGGCACATATGCAGTGCCCATCTCTAGCTCCAGGGGCTCTCCCTGCTTGAGACAGAAATGATGCAAATACAGCTCCCATTAGCGGGGCACTCCTGGAGGACCACACAAGCACATTCCTCTCCATCCCCTCGAGTAAAAAGCGGCCTCCAGCCTTTCACTGTGTCAGCACAAAGAGTAATTCACATGCATATGAATGCATTTGGCTAATCATAATGTAGGGATAATTCTCGGTATATAATTACGTGCAGTACTAGGCAGTTAACACTGCAGGGATGTTAAGGTCTACTTACACAGAAGACGGGGGACGGAAGGTTATTATGCAATGGGCAAACAGGCAGTTTGAGGCCTAATGGTACATTGTGCATAGACATTGAGCCAAAATCTATATGTAACTCAGTGCAGTCCTGATTAGAACCAGAAATAGCTGTTGCTGGTGAGGTTCAATTTAAACTCTATCCCCTTATCTTTGTCAAAAACTTATGTCTTTGCATGAGGACCTCCATCATAGTGATAGCTGAAGCTGCCTGGCTTGCTGCATTATTATGAAGCCTGGTCCTATGCACCGTGCTTGCTGTCTCACTTTCAGAAGTTCTGCGCAGCTCTATATTTCATAGACATCAAGGGATTAGCAAGTACCTAGTATCCCTGACTATCATGACAGCTTTGTCTGGGGTTGAGGCTTTTCTGAAATCTGTGAGTGAAAGAGAAATACGGAACCTTTTGAGTAGAAAAAACTAATACAAACCTGAAAGCAGAATGTCCTTTTCCCCATTTTTTAAAATATCAAGTACAATTCAAAACTGGAGAATAATTAGAAAAGTAAAACAACATCCTTGAATTAGGCGTCAAGAAGGTGGAGAAAGTAATTCACACCACTGGGGATACAAGAGACAGGAAAACTCAGAAATATGAGCAACTCAACAGCAAGAGAGAGCCAAGCAGTCACAGTATATGAGACTATTTTCCAAAGCTCAGGAGTCAGGATAGAAAATTATGAGGTTTTAAAAGAATAGAAACTTCTATTCCAGTTTCTAAGCATGGAGAAGATACACCAATCTGCTTTTGTCCAAAGCTATTTTTTGCTCTGCTGTCACCACAACTAGAAACTTAATTCATACAAGCCAAGTTTGAAATTATTGAACAATTAGCCGGCTTTCTAAGAAACAGCAAATATTAATAGACTTGTGAGAAAGTCTTATGAACTGGCAAAGCTGAATTTGGAACCCCTGGTGTCAGAGCAAACCCAAACAGAGACAACAAGAATTGCTGACTGCAGCCAGGGCAAATCTCCCTATAAATCCTATGTGAGCCAGTGATTCTCTGCGTGACCTTTGGCAAATCGTTTGGTCTTGGTTTGTTCCTCTGTCTACTCAGCTGGAAAACTGGGTTAAAAAAAAAAAACAGGAGCTGACTGAAAACCAGATGCTGAGCATGAGCTAAGCCTTTCCAGGTAAATAAATTATTTAAAAATAATTATGATAACAAAATGTCAAGTGTATCTCATGTGTTACTCTATGTACTTACTACTGGACCCAAGCCCATTTCCCCCAGAGGATGGCTACAGTTGAGAGGAGGAATCTGGTGCCAAATCAATAGGGAGAGCCATCAATCCTTGCAGGGTATATCGGACTGCCAAAGACAACACTGTGATAACAGCAAATCCCACCCTGATTTCCAACCCAGCTCACGGCTGAGGCCAAGGCCAAGGCCAAATGGTTTTCTTCTGTGTAGAAAGGGACAAGGAAGATACTGGAAGCCCCAAGAAAGCCCTTGGTCTCTGTGGAGCTTGGGAAACCCCACAGGGGCAAGGTCTCCCTTGTGATTGGTTTGGATCCTGGGAAGTGTTCCTGTAGTTTCTGCCAAAAGACAGACTACTTCCCTTAAATCCCACCACCCATTTCAAAATAAGTCAGGCTCAATAACCTTTCAGAGACACACTGCAGAAGCCATTGGCTAGAGCTAGTTTTGTGGACAGGCTGGGGACATATTACAGAAGCAAGGGGTAAAAGGCTGTTAGATTGGGGTTTGGGGTTAGGTTTGCGGTTTGTTTTGTTTGGGCTTTTTTTTCCCCCCAGCTTTGATTTATTGCCAAAGTTCACTTACGAGCATTTATTTACTGCTGTTGGCAGGCTGAGCGTGCACGCTGCCTAGCAGATTTATCTGTTAGACTGCTGGGTGGTCACCATTCTTGTGTTGTAAGATTAATTGTAAAGACTCCTAGGGCAACTGGTACTGGGAAGTTTAGGCCATTTAAGTAAAATAATAATGCATTTTTCTCCATGGCCCCATCCATCTGCAGTAGGGGAGTCAGGAAACTGCAGCAGACCAATGGTGCAACTCCTCAAGCCTCAGGAGGGACAGTGGCTACCTCAGCACAGAGAAGGCTTCTGTACCTTATCAGCTCATTCTCCAGACCCAGCAAGGCAACACAGCACTGAAAACACTGAAACTTGCCTTGCTGCTCCCTTTGTTCCTATGGGAATGCCACAGCTATGGGCTGTAAATTTTTCACTCTCATGGATTTCCAGACCTACTGGCTTGATTTAGCCACCGGTGAACATGGAATAAGTTGATGACTTGTAAACTCATGTCTGAGTCCTCAAAAGGTTCTAACACTCTTTTGACACCTAAATACTATTGATTTCTCTTAGTCTGATTTGGAGGTCAGCACAAAAATCCCTTTTGGGACCTGTGCTTAAAAGCCAGTGATCATTGAGAAAAATATAGTTAACTCTAATTGCTGTGGTCTGAACTGAACTTTTCTTATTGTCCTGCCACTGTGGTGAGTTCAGGAAATGTTCACAGAAAGCACTGAGTTGGCACTAATCCATCACATGTCTCCATTTGGGTATCAGAGGTCAGTGATTTGGGCTGAGAGGGAAATTGCTGGCTTCCATCCCTTAGGGCCAGGCAGTGATCAACAACAGCAATGATGTGGAAGCACAAGACATTCAGTGCTGTTGACTTCTCTTATTTGAGCCAGAACAACACCTGCAAAGCCAACAGGGACTATTTTCATAGAGGGAACTCTTCCGGCTTCACAACCTTGTATGACCCTTACCGCCCTATTTGCACCGGGGAGCTATTGGGAATGCCATGTGTGCTCACACCAGGGCTGCCACAGGTGTTTCACCGACGAGGAGGGGTCAGTGGGAGTCCCGTTGCCTGGCAGCACCAGTAATTATTGTGTTTATGTATCCAGTTCTCAGAGTGAGGGGACAACTCTGCTCTAGAAAATATTTTTAGACTGATACTTTTTTATGGGTTTGCACTGAGTGAGAGTGAACTTACTTACCAGTTCAAACATCAGTTTTAATAAAGCTTAAAGGACTTTGCCAGTTTGGGAACGTAGGGTGCCACTTCTCTAGGGTGTAGAGATTGCTGGCTGGGATTTTTTTTTCTTTTTATACTTCAGTGACCATTTTTTTTGCATTAGCATTAGCTTCTCATTTCCTTACAACTGAGTGGGCAATAACAAGACCTTAGACACACAGGGACTGCTGTTAAACTCACAGGCACACACAGCAAGCAGAAGCTTCACAGTAGATCGACCAGACTTCAGGCAGAAAATAACCCCCTTCTGGCTTTCTGATGTTCCAGCTACAGTATGAAAAGGTCAAGTGCCAGCTAAAAGCTGCAGAAACGTCCCCTTTCACTTTTTGTTCTTGGTCTGACCCTGTGTCACACAGTGCTGGCACAGCAGCCCATCAAGGAGGGAGAGCGGCTGGCTTGCATCCGGTAGCTCCCGAATCAGCCAGTGCTTGGACAGCACAGGCTCCCCAGGAGCTGTGAACTCTGGTGTGTGACTGAGAGGAATGAGTTTCCCACCCTTGAACAAGCTGGTGGAAGGTTGTTAGCAAATGCACAGGCCTGTTTTTTCCTGTGTTGAACAAGCAGCCCATCATTGCTCTTTCTTATTATTTTTCTGTAATTCCCCTTTCCAGGGATTTTTCCAGGTTGCTTTGTTCCTGCTCCCCTGTATTAGCCATATCTCTGCAAGTTTGCCTCTCTTCTGCAGTGGTTTCATCGCACAGCCCTCTCAGAGGAGAAGAGACCTTCCCCACTGGTTTCTTCTTCCATCATGAAGGCACACTTGCCACCTCTGAGCAGGTTTGGCAGGCTAACCCTTCTCCTCTGCAGCTGCCAGGCCAAGACCAGGGTGATAACATGAAGGTTATCACACATACACACACCTTTTTCTTTTCAAATACCTAAAACCTTTACTAGGTTTCCACATCTAGTAAATCATCCATCAAAGGTGCAATGTGGGCAGGAGGTGGGAAGGAAGCAAAGAACTGAAATAAGTGTTCTTAAATGAGCTTTATACCTCTACTTTTTTCAGGCTGGAGCAGTCCTGGATTACCAGAGTATTTGGAGGTAGCTGAGAAAGAAAGTGAGGTGGCACCTTCAGAGGGCAGGCAAAGCCCCTCAGCAGATACATGTACTTGGTAGCTTTTGACTTTTTGGTCCATGAAAGGATCTGCCTTGTCCATTCCACGGTCTCTGGAAGCAAATATTTCCTCTCACTCCGACAAACTAATCATGCAAATGTTCTGCTGTGGGACAAGATTACAGGTGTTGCTTCTTAGGGGTAGGAAAGACTTGCTAAGTCCTATGAAAACTTGGGGGTTGAACTAGGTGAACTTTAAAGGTGCCTTCCAAACAAACTATCCTGGGATTCTATGAAAACCTTGAGAGCACACCCACAATTATGAAATGTTAATTAATGGCCATAAACTAGCTCGCTCCAGACTGTCAGAGATGTCCAAGAGCATCCTGGGGCAGCCTCTTCTTTACCACATTACCATGATCATGCCCTTAATACTCATCTTTCCCGTAGGCAGCTCAGTCAAGGACGTGGGCTGACAAGGGGTACTTTGTTCTCTCTGATGATCAATCCCATGCAATCAGACCCATAAGTCCCCTTTTCCTTTGGTAACTTTGGACATAAAAGTTCAGGTGACCGTACCACGTCAGGGAGAGTGAATAATCAATGACAGAAATGGAAAAAAGCTTACAGAATGCACTAGGTTTTCATTTTCTTCCTCTCTTAATTATGAAATTACATTATTTGATATATTCTTTCATGTTTGTATCTTGCATCCATTTTAGTGGAAATTTTGAATGGATGAGGGTTGCAGTAGGTAATTCATGATAACCATTGACTATATAACAACATTAGTACCAGAAAAGATGACACTTTAATGGCAAAGTTACCAGTTCTCAACAGAAAATGAAGTCCTTTTTCTGAAGTGCATTTGTAAATTCAGTGCATGGTTGGATTTCACTCTCTGCCTTTGAGCACAGTGGTTAGTCATAAAAGCAGATCAGAAGGTGGGGAATACAGAACACAGCGCTGCACACAGCTCAACTCCATTTTCCTTTTCTTCTTTTTTTTTCGTAAAAGGGATAGATATTTTTCATAAGCAGAAAGCTGCTGTTGCCATTTTTTTAACAGAGAGGCCTTCTTGCCTCTCTCAGCAAAACTGGAGCATTCTTGTCTGTAAAAATGTCACATCTTCACCTGGGGCAAATTCATGGAAATTTACAAAGATTTACAACAAGAAGCAAAGTTTTAATTTTCATGAGTATGCCTCAGGTGAAAATGTGACATTTTTACAAACAGGAATGTACCATTCTTCTCAGCAAAAGAGTATTTTCCTAAAGAAATAGCAGTTCAATTTTAAAAGCTGCCTTCCGTTACATTTTTTAGATCTACAAAGGGGAAAGTTTAATGCACCCATAAACTCCTCTCCTTTCCCATTTTGCCACAAACAGGATCTTCTCAGTTAGAGAGACAATATGATTTTTATTGTCATTATATTTAGGATTCTTAATCATGGATCAAGATGCCGTCATGCCAGGCACTGTATAAAGAGAGAACATAAGGCTGGTTCTTGCTTCAAAGAGCTGAGCCCCCATGGCAAGAGGCAGCAGCATGGGGGAGCGTATGGAAACGAGACAACGGATTATCGGCAGAAGAGGTTTAGAAGTTGATGTACCGCAACCACTTTGCCTCGTGCTGGGAGAACAGAGTCACCACCTATCAAATCACAAAACCTTTGAATTCGAGCTGAGGATTAGGGACAGACTTTGAAGGATCTTGCTCGTCTGCAGCAGGCAGAAAAAGATGAAGCGCAATGCCATTAATGCGAAATTCTCCATTTGTCCTGCTGTCACTCAGTTAACAAGTTGCTTATATATGAAGACAGGACTGATATAAAACACCAGAACAGAGCACCAGAAAGCAGAGAAGGATTTAGGGGTAACTGTGGCATGAGAAACCAACACTGTTCTGCTACTGCAGAAACTGAAAGCATTGTACTGGGGTACAGGATCAGGATCACCATTTATAGAACTGTCTGACATACCTCTTGTCAATTTAGTGCTGCCAAGACCCTGCCTAGGGTATTTCATTAAGCTCTAAGCACATCCTAATTTTTTTTTAAGATTACCATAAAAATCCTATGTCCTAAGTACAGTTCTTCAAAGTAGCAAAATCAATTAGAGATCTAGAAAATAGAATGTATGAAGTGAGACTTAATGAAATTATGTTGTTTAGTCTGGAAAATACAAGACTGAAGGGAAATAATAAGAGTCTTTAAGTACATCCAAGTTATCTGCAAATGTGGGGGAATAATTTTGATGAGAGGATGGGAAATAATGGATTTTGATAGTTGCAAAAAAGATTCAGGATGAACATGAAAAAAATTCTAATAGTAAGGATGGTTAAGCACCAGATAGATTGGCTGGGGAAACTGCTACATCTCTATCATTTTTTATTTGTTTTTGAAGAAAAGCTTAGGCAAACATCTGTTGTGAACAGCTTAGGTACAAGCTGATCCTGCTGTTGGGCAGAGAAGGGATCGTATCAGTGGTAAGCCATCAAGGTGCTCTGAACCACACCAACTGCCCAGCTGGAACTGCATTTGCCTGAGGGGTACAAAAACCGCCAGCCAGACTGAGTGGAGACACGTGTGAGAAACTCTGAAATGTGCTTGGCAGGACCATCTCTCACAATTCTTTCAAAAGTAGTTGGAAAACTTATGGCATGTAGAGTGTAATATTTCTTGTGCCATGTATTATAGATAGGGGTCTTCAGTGTGTTCGTGTGCTTGAGTTCTCGGAAGTTTTATGCAGCTTTTTGAGAAGGTGACAGACACCAGCCCTCTGGAAGCCAAAGAAAAAGCTCTCAGACTTTTTAAAAGCTTGCTCCTCAGTCACTCATGTCCTCCACTAATTCAAGGGCGCCTCTGCTCCGCAGTCTTTTCCAGACCAGTTTGGGCAAGACTTAATCAGCATTCATAAAAGGGGATGATTGCTCTTAGAGAGCGTAGAGAAATGGGAAGCAGGAAACGTGGTTACACTGATGAGAAGTACAAACAGTGAGGCTTGAGTACAGCACTGAATCAAACCACAAAAGTGCACAAAAAAGGGATTCTGGAGACAGGCAGAAAAGCCAGGAACTCATGCTCTCCCAAAATTTGTTCTGTGGTTTGGAGGTTTGGGTCAGACCACACAGATCAGAGGGAGTTGCAATGACAAGGGTGGGAAGCAGAGAGACCTGCACTACAGCAAATGAAACCCTAGAAGCGATTTATAGGCAGTGCCTCAGTCTTACCCACCTAAAATCACTTTCAAGTGGAGCAGGAGAGAGAGACTATGGCTGCCACAGCATCCTGCTGCTCCTGCAGTGGTAGGTGCTGCTGCACAGCTTTGAAACAGGCATGTGGGGTTCTGAAGGCATGAGCATATGAAAAAGATTACACAGACACTCTGCAGCTTTATTCTGTGATATGTAGCTTGTTCCACTGTTATGGGGGCAGGAGCAAAGACATGAACAAGTACCAGGATGAAAGCCATGTTCTAAGATACAGCCAATAAACTTTCTGACACCTCTTCAGCTCCTTACAGTACGGTGGAGTATTTAGGAGTATTTACCTCTAGTGTTTGCTTGTTTCTCTTTGAGCATTATGACTTGATACATGAAGACTTTTCTCCTTAAAAAGATAAACACCTTATGATCCACCACTGAGAAAGGATGGTCAAGAGACAGGTTGTGGCACAGAAACCACTGTGGTTCTTGCCCTTCAATCCTGCTGCTATCTGCAGCTGTAGCTTGCTGTGTAGTCAGTTAAAAGCAATAGTTCACTGGCATCACAATTCTGCAGGAACACCTACTCACCCATCCTGGCATCACAGATGCATGAGTGTCTTCACACCTCTCCTGCTAACACCATGGGATTTACCCCAGACCAGCCATGGAAAGTGAAAACAGTGATGTCCCATTGCCTCCACGAGGAAAAAAAACATCTGGAGAACATGCACTCAATACCTCAGCCCCCATCTGCAATGCAACTCCTTACCACATGTTTCTGCCCAAAGAAACAAATCATAAGGGTGAGTGATACAGACAAAACACCACAGTAATAAAAAATTCCTAACCTGTCTCAGACCTGTCCCACATCAGGAAGATGCTGCCCATGGAAGCTTTCCCTGAAGGTGCTGTCTTTCTGCCTAGCACCAGTGCAGCTCTGGTGACAGACAGGACAACCAGAGAAATATGAATGTTGACAACATTAGGAGAGTTTCAGCAAGTGCACCCACACAGGGACCAAGTTTCCAGCAAACATGGCGAGGGGGGATGTGCTGCATGTGAAGCTGCACTGTGGGTGCTGTCAAGTGGATTAGAAGCAGCTGGAAGATTTATCTCTGCCTACATAGACTGTCTGAGTTTTCTTCCAGAATTTGCAGGGAAAATGTAGCTCCCTACTGCTGAGGAAAATTAATAATTTCTGCAAGATGTGTGCTTTGTGGTTAAGTTTCCTCCGTTCACATAAAAGACAATTGCTTTTTCTTTTTAAAGAAAATCATATCTTTTTTTTCCTTTTTTTTTTTTTTTCCTGGGGGCTGTGGTAGAGCAGTGCAGACCAGATGTGACCAGGAGGGTGCTTGTCTAGTGGAGAGGAGAGGTCCCAATAGAAAATATTTCTCCTGCCAGTTGGTCTCCTGCTTTTCAACTTTGTGAAATGCCTGAAAGACCTGGACAGATGTACCAAAGGTACACACATGCACATGGGAGAGCGGGGTGAGTGGAAAGAAGGCAACAGATAACAAATTACTTTTGAGACAGATTTTGACAGGAAAACACTCTGGAAGTCAGGTCGCCTACAGAGACTGATTCATTTCAGCTTGAAGCACAAATGTGGTTGCTAGCCTAATCCCCACAAAGCCACAGAGAACTTCCACTAAAGAGTTCATTAGACTTTGACAAACTGTGCTCTGAGCTGTGTGTGCTTGCTGGGCTTTCCTGAGACAGTGGAAAGTGTTTAATACACTGGCAAACATCTTAGAAGGGAAGGTATATTTTCTCATATATTTCAACGTAAAACATTTTTGAAATATTTATTCAGTGTGACTCCAAAGCTGCCATGTAGCTCCCAGGAACAGCTGTGACCTTGGTAACGGATGGGAAATCAAGCAGCTCAGCTCTGAAAACAGTCTTTCCAAGATGTTCTCAAGTTTGGTGTTGCAGTTTTAAGCAGGATCTTCCCAGTTCAGTGCCCATGTGGAAGAAAAAAAAAGGGAAAAAAAAAGAACGTTTCTATTCACCAGCTCAGCCCTCACAAAGTACTACTGTGTTTCCTTCCCAGGGAAGTGCCTAGGGAATTAAGACATTATTTCCTTAAGGACTACCTGCTTCAGTTGTTTCCAATGATCAATTTTCACGACCCTTTTAGGCAGTCTAAGTCACTTTATGTAGTCAATGGTAAAAAACAGCAATCAAATTAGATCATATTATCAGCATAAGATAAAATAGTAGTGGTTTTATTTTTTTGAACATTTTAATCTCAATAGCACAGTTTGGAGCAAGCCCAAACACTCAGAAATTCTGTAGATTTGCTTTTAAGAGCCCAGCAGGGGGTTTTCACGGAAAACACTCTAGTATATGAAAGAATTTTTGAATAGCCAAGCCCATTTACTACAAGATTTAATGTGGGTTTTTTGCAGTGTGATTTGGTGAAGTCTATGTTTCTGGTTGCTACTTCCTACCATTATGTTTTCATCTTAAATGCAGGAAAGTTTTCCTTTTTTAAAAAAGTTATTACACTAAATAGCAAAACAAGCAAGCCCTTAATAGGATTATTACTCTAGCTGTAACATCTTGAAGTTTGTGGGAAGAGAAACATCTTTTCTTAGAGCTACTGACAGGCCTTGGAAAAACAGACAAGTCATTTTTTCACGCCCGAAGCTCCTATAGTCAAGGCCCAATTCTGTTTGGCTTCAGAGAGAATGATAAACTCTTATTTTGATGCAAAATTTATTATCCCAAGCACAGCCATGAACTCCTGTGCACTTCCATTTTTGAGCTGTGCTCTTAAAAGCTAATGAATCTTCCATTTTTAGGCTCTGATACAACCCAGCAGGCTTAAGTTGATGACATAGCCACTGACATGTCAACTTGAGGCTGAAGGAGCACCATGGTGATGAGGAGGAGGAGCTTTTGCAGTGACTGACCACCAGGCAAAAGCCATGTTGGCCCCCATGATGCAGGGCCACGCTCCTCCCTTGGTTTGCCACAGCTTCCCAGCGTGCCATGAGGGTTGGATCCAACCCGGAGACATGGACATCTCAGAAATCCAGTCCAACTCATGCCATAAAACCAGACATTCAGGTGATGGAGATATCATGACAATGCCACGCAGAAGAAAAGGCTTAGCAATCTCTGCCCAGCACAACCACAGATGCCCCATTCCCATCCATGAGGTGGTTCAGTCCCCACGAGGCACCAAAGGATTCACAGCTTGGACCTGTAGGAAAGGGTCCTTCATGAGCCCTGCTGCCCTCAGGAGCACACTGCCTTCCTATGCCTATCCCACGGGACTCTAATTAGGAGTGAGTCTATTACAAACTGCTATCTGCAATGTAAAACAGTTCTCAGTTCTCAAATCTGGTGCTCACACCACCATCCAAGCAACAGGGTCCTTTATATTGGCCCTGCCACTGCACCCCTGCAGGAGGGCACTGCACAGGATGTGGCCTTGGCAGTTTTCAAGTGCTTTTTGGCTGGAAACCAGTGGTTCATCACTCTCTTGTTGAGATGTGTAGGGATGGCATAGTCTCCCTTACAGATGACAGGAATTAATGCCTTTTGATAATCTCCAGGCATTGCAGAAAGATGGCAACAACCATCACAGGCATGCCTCAGTCTCTAGATCAACTCTCTCCAGCTGTCACCAGGAAGGGCCTGGAAAGATATAATCTGTCATTCAAAACCTTTTTTTAACTCTGGAAAAGATAGATGAGAATTAGTGTCTTCAGCTGTCAAAACAAAATCCATTTAATCAATAGCTTACCTTAAACTCATTAGCCACAAATATTAAAAAAATAGGAAATAATTTATTTTGCCTTCATGAGGCTCTAGCTGTGTATTTTTCCCTATCTTTGCACACAGCTGAGAGGGAGCTGGGCTACCCATTAATTTTCATGGCTGAGAAAATTGCCAGAGCACTCTTAAGAAAAAGAAAATTGCCCCAGACTTCCTCCCTTGTTGCTGTGCAAAGAGCATTCTTTACTCATGCATCCATCCAGCACTCATGGCCTGCATGCCCCTCAAACACTGTGCTGACAATGCATGAGTTTTTTGGGTCAAGAGGGAAAGGGAGAGGTTTCACCCAGCTCTCCCAGATAGGGAGCTGTTGGGTCCCTCCTACCACTTACTGGCATGGGCTTGTTTTGCATCTTGTGAGAGTTCAGGATGCAGCTGAGGAGTTTTCAGCAACAGATTCTGGGGTATAGATGGCCCAAGAACATCAAAGTTGCCAAGGACAATAGCCAGCTCTGCCATGCCGAGGGCCAGCTTGGCTGTTTGAAAGGATCATAAGCAAATAAATTAATTTGCATATAAATTACTTAGGATTTTAATAAGAGATTAATAAAGAAAGGTTATGGTAGTTATCTATACACATATATCTATATTATCACAGTAGTAGTTCTTCACACAACACAGTGGCCAGTATCACTTGCTCTTGGGGCTTCAGAGATATGTGGCTGGAAAAGAAAACCCCACTGCTCCACTGGATCAAACTTCTCCACACATGGCTCTTGCTTCAGCAGTGACTGGAATCCCACTAGAGCACAAGGGACAGGGTGCTGTCCCCAGAGGACACGGAGCTCTGCAGCTGGGCATCTCTGCCGTGTCCCTGGCAGACAGGAAGCCAACACTGCCTGCAAGCAGGGCTCAGTCCTGAATCTTCTCCTTCTCCTCTTCCTCCTTATTGTCCTCACCAGGAGCCACCTTGCTTCAGCACAGCTCCACCAGCACAGCTCCAGCAGGCTTGGGCTGCCATCCAGACTCCCTGAATTGTTACACTTGGACGTCGCAGAACCAGGTGACCTTGCTAAAAAGCCAGCCATCAAGAAAAATCCCATATTCACTGGCAGAGGATCACCTGCCTCCACCATGCCTGTGACCGCTGGAAAGACACTGGCACGGGGTGTGCACAGACCAGTGTCCACCAGGGAGGGTGAAAGAGGGGAAAACAGCTCTCCTCCACTAACAGTTGACACTGAAATAACACAAAAGCTCAGGGAGATTTATACTTCTCCATATTCGCCTTAAACCACGGATTTGTCTATTGGTTGGTCCTGTTGATTCCCCTCTTACATACTCTGGGGTTTTTCTCTTCAGGCATGCACATGCTGCAGTTCAGTTAAATAAAATGGAGATAGGACTTCAAGATCTCACAATAATCTCAGCCATTTAGCTTTACAAATAATTAGCTGCTATAGTTAGTCATATAAAAATAGAGGATTTCAAGTCAATACTGCCTAGAAACTGCTGTTGCATGCAAGAGAAAGGAAAAGAGATCTCTGTCCTTAAAGAAATGCAGGACCAAAACCATCTCCTGAGCACAGAGGTGGTCTGTTCAGCATGGCCACATCAGTGGCCCAGCAGAGTAAGGTCAAAGGGACTCTGTAATACAATAATGTAGCAGGTCACTTGTCCCTATTTAAGGATTCACATCCACAGACACTGCTAAACAAAAGATCTTCTCTAGCAGGAAGGTACTGGAACACATCACCAATGTGAAGGACTTGGGTGTTTTTCCAAGAAACGTGAAATGATCTGGGCTTTAAGTTTCATTTTCCTCAGCAATGGTAGGCAAGAGCAGGCAGGCACAGCAAGACTATTTTAGCTTACTTTTTGTTAGTGGTTTGCAAACGGAAACTCAACAGCTTAACAGTTTAACACAGCTGGGGATATTCAGCTTCAATGACTAAATATGCCTGAAATATGTCGTAGCTGACTTGGAGGATTTTATATTCATTCTTCCCAAAGACTTGCTGTAACACTGTTTGTCACCGCAGGTAATTGGCTCTGCTCAGTCTCTGCATTCAACAAAGGAAGGCTCCAGATTTTCTGGTCCATGGGTGAAGGAGACTGTTTTTCAGTCCATCTTGGTAGCAGCTTTCAAGATTTCTTTTTTAAGGAGTTATCCAGAAAGGACTGATTGTTACTCAGGGATGGGCTGGGCACAAGTCAGCGGGTGGTGAGCAATTGTATTGTGCATCAGGGTTTTATTTCTCTCTTTCTTTATTTTTTCCCATTAGTATTTTTTTTTCTGATTTTCTTTCTCATCCCACTGGGAATAAAAAGAAAAAGAAAAAGAAGGCAAATAAGTCTACAGCTACTTCTGAGAAGGCCTTCCATCTGGGTGCAGATTCACAGGGTTGAGCAGAGTTGTGGATAGTAAGGGAGAAAAATTTAGGAGATTTTCAGTTTCTCTCTCCTGTTAGTAGGTCCTGTGACTCTCTGGCTATACAGTTTTTCTCCCCTCCTCACTTCTCCTGATCTGTTGAAACTGGACCTGTCCTCATCTTTAAAAACACCTGCCACCAGCACTGCCTTCTGAGATGTTTTTGTCTGAGCAAGCACCTTCCCCACTTCCTGCCAACCTCCTCATCCTCCTGGGGCACTGGAGGGCTGATGGGCCTACCTCATCAGCACTCATTGCCCCAAACTGAGCATGTGGTGGGTCCTGGCTCCAGTGCAGGTGAGGATCATTCCTAGTTCACGTTAATCTGCTGAGGGAAAATCTCGTTTGTCTTTCTCATTTCAATGTGCTCAAGATACCGTACAAGCACCTTCCAAAAACCATCCTCCAGATAATGCTTTGCAGCCTGGTGAGGTGCTTGGTGAGGAGGGTGGAAATTCATGGATTAGATGAGTGGAAAGGAGCAGCCATGACCTCTGGAGGAGCTGACAGAGGTGCTGCTGCCTGGTGCAGTTGTGCATAAGGACCCAAACTTGTGTCCCTTTCTCACCACTGAAGACACAATGCAGTGAAAACACCCCTAGTGTCTGCTTTCTGAAGAACTTTCCAGGTCATAAAATCCCCCAAAAATCAGTGTGGAGGGGACTTTGGGAGGTCCCCTGCTCAGAGCAAGTCCAGTTAGAAGTTGCTAAGGGTTCTGTCCAGTTCAGTTTTGAGTATTCCAAGAATGGAGAAACCACAATGCCTTTGGGCAGTCTGTTCCAGTGTGGTGGAACAGCAGTCCACCAGAAGGGGTGGACAGAACAGTCCAGTCCAGCAGAAGCAGGTGTCACCACTTCCCAGAAGATTCAATATGTGCTGGCCCTGCGCCTGACAACACTGGAAGGCCTGGGAGAAGGAAAGACTCCAGCTCCCACTGGGACTCCTTTTACACACCCTGGCATTAAGTGTTGTTACTTTATTTGGGTTTTTTTAACAGGGGAGTGAGTGGGGGCCATTAGGATCCTTATGTCCAGAGAGAGGAGAGAGCAGCACCTGCCTTCTCATGCGATGAATGACACCATGGGCACTGAGGAGTCGGTGAGCTTTGGCATCACCCTCTAGTCATCCATGACTGCCAGCCAGGGGTGCCATCTGGTGTGATGACAGTGCTCAGTGCACAGCCATGGTCTGTCTCATCCTCAGCTCCAGGATGAGCCATGCAAGCTCCTCTCTGGTTCTCAGGAGGAACATGACTCTCATGAGAGTGGGTCCTGCTGAAGAGGGGGCAGCAGGAACAATTTACAGCAAGCTCCTGGGCTGTCCCTGTGAACACAGCATGGCCCCCACTGGCATCTTGTGTGACCTATGGTTCTCTTGGTCCATCATGGAGAGGAGCGATACACCAGAAAATTTCCTGCATCCTGCCTGTAAAAATAGAGTCAAAGTAGGACATTTCCTCTGCTACTTCAGGGCTCATTCTTTGTTACTGAAGCACATCATGTAACAGTTTGCAATTAAAACCATCAACAGCATGGAAGGCCATACCACAATAGCTTTGTAGTCAATTATTTGATTTATAATTAAACATGCTGAATTTCAGCTTACTGACTAGAAAGTAGGACAAGTACTTTGTGTTTGCCTGGTTCTGAAAAAAAAAAAAAAAAGCCAGGAATCCAGGCTGCATTTTCAATAGCATGGATAATTTCTCTCCTCTAGTGTGGGCTGTCTAGACAATTGAGTAGGTTAGGACAAAGTAAGTTTTGGAATGCAAATTTTAAGTATTACCATAACAACAATTAGAAGCTCCAAGATAAACAAACAGCTGGTGGTTTTAAAACCCCCTTAGCCATGTGGGAAAACAAGCTGGGTAAGACAGGGAGCACTGCAGCTCGTGGGTCAGGTTGGCATGCTGTCTGCTTGGGGTGTCATCCTCCTGGATTCAGCCATGCTGCCGTCAGCTGACACAGCACGGCAGTTTTGAGTCAGCTTTGAGTCAACCCTGAGCATAGCCATTTCCTGCTACTTTTTCACTCACACACGACATGTCATCCATCCCTTCATTCCCTCTCTACCTCTCCCTCAGATGGCAAGGAAGATTTGAAGGTGGTTTTCATGTCAGAGTCCTCCAAAGGACACAGAGGAGTCCTTTGTGTTTGCTGGCTCTAAAATAAAAGACAGAATAAAGAAAAGGCCAGGTCTGTGACTAGTCTCACTCTGACTGATGCACAGAACTTTTCTTTGTTAAAACCTATAAATCCTTGTGGTTCTGGGGCCAATCAAACACATATTAGGCTGGACCATCTCTGCTAGGCTCATCAGAACCTGACACCTGTGGCCACGTCTTGCAGTTCTTCATCTGACTTCCAGTTTTTATGCATGTGAAGTGATACACAGTCTATTCCATGCGCATCCTGTGCACAATATGCAATGTGCTACGGCTAAAACCAGGTTTTACTCAGCTGAATGACAGAGCACTACGCTGGATTTAGCAAATTCCTACTTATTCTTCTCTGAGAAGTGGTAAGAGTATTCTTAAAGGCTGTTACACTTTTCTAACCACTTCATACAATTAGTCTTGAGGACCTTTCTAGAAAATTTCTGTAAAATGTACTTTCTCTACTACTCTCTTGCATGCATTAGATTTTAGTTTTTCTCTTCCACAGCTTTGTAAGAGGCCACTAGAAACTCACAGACTCTCCGCCTCCACTGGACATGCCACAAAGCTTATGATGACTGCCAGCTCCCAGCTCCTCTGGGACTTCCAGGCTCATGTAATGAGAATGAATGCTGAGACACAGCTCATTGTTCAAGATCCCAAACATCTGTTTGTGGGATAGACATTCTGTGTATCCATACAACTTAGTCTAAAAGCGACTTTCATGTGAACACATTGTAACCTGTGCTCAAGACTTGGATGTTTTTTTCTACCCACATCACTGGAGCAGCAGAAAGACTTCAAGCTGTGAGTGGTCAAATGCATTTATCTGATATGTTTTCATGCCTGGAGAGAAGAATTAGCTTCCTTTGTAGACAAAACTATCATGACTTTTCCCATACTCTAGCTTTTGACCATCTACATTACTTATCCTTGAAAAAAATTTACCTTTAGGGTCATCACATGGCAGTGAAATCAGGCCTGAGTAGTGAATATCTGCCTATTCCACCTCTTGACAGTAGAAAAGGGGCTTTACTTGCTGATTTGTACATTGGGACATTTGTATGCCTGCTTGCCAGTCTGCTTTTCTACAGTGGCGCAGAACTGTTCTTTGTAGACAAGTCTTCCCATCATGCCATCAGAAGAAGCTATCTACTTGCATGTGGTATTTCAGGAAAGTGAAGCAGTAATGTTTCCCTGTTTCAGGGATTGTTTCAGGAGGCAGTTTTCAGCTTGATCAGTAACACGTATGCCTTAGTGCAGGAGTGGTTCCTCTCTTCTCATGAGCCCAGCCCAAGCATAGTTTCCAAAGGCTTGGATTATTTTGGTATCACAGTGGTTGCACATGCAGAAGAAGCAGATTCCTATCTTGAGAAGGTTGCAGTAATTTGTCTAATACCTTGCAAGAGTTCAGAGGAGCTCAGAGGTGTTCAGCTGATGGGTCAGGTTGCAAGACTGGAAAACCAGTGACATTTAATAAATGCCAAACAGGGAATATTAGTTTTGTGTGTCAGATGCAATTAGTACAATGCTAAAAATACTCAGCATGGTTACAATTACACAGAAAAGCAGTGATGCACAGAGTAGAAATGACTGGATTTCAGTGCAAGAAAACAAAAAAAGAAGAAATTTCCGCGTATAAAAACATGTATTTTACTTGATGCATTCTTCTTGCTCAAGTCCCATTCCTGAGCAGACAGTCAGCAGTGGAATTTTTTTCCCCTATTTTCATCTTCAGTGCACAGAAACACATGTTTTGTAACCATGAAGATCAAATGGTAGAGCACTAAATAAGGGTTATGTCCAGTGTTACTTCAACAGCAACATCAATTGTTAAAAATAAAATTAAGACCATTTTACCATATTTTCCTTGCTTTGTCATCCAGTCATTTTTCCCAAATTAACTTTTCAACTGCAGAGGGCAGTGGTTTAAGCATGAGGGAACCAACTGGGATTTTTGTATGACTAAATGTTATTCCCTGGAGTCTGGGAAATGTTTGCATCAGCTGCTGCCAAATGCTGCCTGCCTCCCAGTGAGCACAAGTCCATGGCCTCTTGCTGGGAAGGGGAAGATGTTCCTCTATGCCCACTAAGTGGGGCATGAGGTGACTCGGAGTGACACGGAAAAATCCTCTTCCTCCCAAATCATGGCTCAGGCATAACACTGTACTAAGTATAGTTATTTACCTCTCCACATTGTAAAACAGAGGCATCCTTTCATCTTTCAGCCAACTATCCAGAACACCAGCAGAGAACAGGAGCCCCTGGCTGGGTTTCAGTCTCTGGAAGGAGACTGTTGGCACATCTGACCTCCTGGGAAGGCTGGCATGCTTAGACAGGCATTTCAACCTGGCAGTTAAACTTCTGCCCGGCACCACAGCGTCACCAGTGCACTGTAGGGACCATCTAGCCAAGCAGCAGCCGTGTGGGTTTTATAGATATACATTTAGTATGCCAAAAAAGTAAAAATTATCCTGGGATACAGCTCCCAGCAGCATGAGCCTTCCGCAGTGCATCCTCTAGTGCTTCATCCAGCCATAGTTAAACTGTATGGTCAGTGGCGTGGGACCCTGTCGGCACGACAGAGCAGGGGTGCCCAGCGGTGCTGACTGTGGCCAGCGATTCTGAATGCCTCTGGCCACCACCATAGTGCTGTTCTTTACCTTCCCCACACAGCGCCGTGCTTCTCCCCTGCTGGCTTCAGGCTATTTTGTTTGATAGACAGAAGTATTTTCCGCTCCACTTCCTCTTTACCATCCCAGCCCTCCAGTGAAACACTTACTTTCATCACACTTGCCATTTCACCAGCTGTGACCTGCATCTGTGACTGCTGGCAAGTACAGAGTGTTTCAGGTTTGCCCATTCACTTCTCTGTGGTCTGTAATTTTTCATGCATGGACTCCAGTTGCCAACTTCATGGCTTCCCGAATGTATCTCTACAGAACAGGTGATTGCAGACAACCTCTATCTGGGACACTCCAAGAAGGCAGTAAGTGGTAGCTGATTCTTACCCAAAGCTAGCTATGTATTTTCTGTGTCTGGCATACATGAATCCCTTCCCATAGCCAGGTGTCTTGAGTCTTACTCAGCATGACCTGGCTCTCTCCCAAAAAACCAGCGTTCTCATTTCAAATCTGAGGAGTGATTTGTTTCTGAAAGTGTGCAAAAAGCCCAAGTAGTTCTCATCAGTAACTGGCACTGAAAGATTATTGTCTTTTTTCCATGAAGTTTGCTAGATCTTATTAGTGGAACTTCATTTCTTACAGCCACGCTGCCAAACGTTGATTAGCACACTAAGAAGTATTAGAAAAATGCAGCAAGTGTCAAAATCCAGTCTATGTCTCCAAGCCTCACACCTTGCTTTTTCATTATGTTCATTCACTTGCAAAATTTGTTTGCTTCTTTTTGGAGAGTGATAGAGCCATTAGGGAGAATTAAAGAGGATCTGCTGAAACTGAGGAAGAAAAAGCATCTGCACGGAAAAGAGGGAGGGAGGGGCACTTCTGCAGGTAGGCTTAAGGCTGCATGGTTAGGACTGTACGTACTCCTGGGAGAACAGAAATTGTCTGGAATACAGGTCTGCAATCCAGAACCAACCTCGTCCTGGAAACGCTGGTTTCTGCCGTGAGGTTTCTCAGCCACAGTTGGGATAATTACACCCACAGACTCATGAGCATGCAAAAGTGGGGAAGAATTTGTGGAAAGGAGAAAGCTGCTTACATTTTGTTATCACCCGGTGGAGGTAGTGAGGGATTTAGCCTGATTACACAAGCTGCACCTAATCTTTCATTCCCCAGCACCTGCCTCTTGCAGGGACTCTCATCAGATAATGAGGAGTGACACACGGTGTGAAGTGCCAGCCCTATCTAATCGACGCTGTCATCGCCACTGTCACAAGGAAGCACTACGGGAGATAAATTTAAGCCTGACTGGTGTTTAGAATTTGGATGTTGTTTGTTGCTATTTTAATGCAACCACTCTTCAACTCAGTTCTCTAACAGAGGCAGAAGGAGAACTGCTGAGTTACTGATCATGAGAAACAATTCTAGGTAATTAATATTTCTGACCCATACTGGAAAAACATGGTTGGTTTTTTTCCCCTGGGTGATTCTGAAATGCATCTCACAGACTTGAGTCTGATGTAGAGGGCTTGCTGTAACTGCTGGATTTAGCATCTCAGTACCTGCTTTAGGGTACACTTTGTGAGACCATTTAATTCTTTTGTATGCAGTTTCCCCAACTAGTTTTGACTTTTCAAAGGTCAGATATCAACTTCATTTCCTAGCACCATCTTGAGCCCACATGAACAACTGTACATAACAAAACAAATGCATGAGTCGGCAAATTTTTCCTGTGAGGACTGAAGTTTTAGTTTGATTCTTCCAAGAGATTATTATAAATGACTGTGGGAAGATTATGAAAAAATGCGTGTAGAGTCCTTTCATAGTTCTTGCACTGAGAAATATAATAAAAGAAAAATAATTCCCCTTTTGTCTCTATTTTGTTCTATAAGCCTTGATGTTAGAGCTGTGATTGTATCTCTAAGCCCTTTGCTTAACAATTGCTAATTATAATGTGCCAGCCACATTTCACAGACAGTAACTTCAGACCTGGTCATGCAGAAGTTTACACCCATGTTTAAACTCCTGTACTGTGAACAGCCTCCTTGGCTGAGAGGAATTGCTCCCTGTACAGAAAAGCAGAGCCTGTGTTTGAAGTCCTTCAGGAAGACTGGAAGTTGCGACCTCTCAAATGGTCTCATCCAGCTCAGCATCTGTGCAGAAACCTCCTCGCTGCCTGACATTTGCAGAAGTCTACCCACACAAAAGCAAATGGCAAAATTTTTGTTTCAATCTGTGACAATTGAAGATAAAAAGTTAAAAAATATTTTCACATTTATTTTTCCTGAGCCAGTGAAAGGAGCATTTGACCATCTCCAGTGCTAACATCCATTAGCTTTTTGGAGCATGCACAGTCTTTGCTTTGTTGGCAATGAGTGCAATTATTGTTTGAAGGACTGAGAAGTGAAGTCCCCGGAAGCTGAACTCTGTGGGCTCTCTCCAGACCACAGTATCCTCCCACGTGTGTGTAGGACAGTGTCACAGTGGCTGTCCAGAGGCCTATGGTGTGTGTTGAAGTGGGATTACCCTGTAAACAGCAGGGCTACCCATGGGGTGCCCACAACTGGAGGGATATTACATACATCTCTACCCTCTTGGGAATATTGTGACTTGCAAGGAAGGGCACCTGCCTTGGTAGGTGGTGCTAGGTAAGCAGGGTGCTCACCCTGTGATAAATGTTACATCAAAGAGCAGCAAAAAATCCTGCCTTTGAGCCTAACAGGCTTTCCTATGGGATCCTGCCAAGGCTCCTGGTAAACCTCAGAGCTGAACTGCAGTTTTTCCTGTAAGCAAATGAAGCACATGCTGACCACAGGGGCTGTGGGCCAAACGGGCTGGTCTACTCCAAGACCAACAACCACATGGCTTCTGCAGCTGCAAGTCTGAAAATCCAACGACAGTTAGATTCTTGGAGTCATGAACTCTGTTGGCTGACTACAGAGGGGGTTGAAGACCTTTTTGTCATCCCCACTCTCACCAGCAGGAACTGGACTATGATTCTGGATGGTGAAACCCTGTTGCTGAGCAGCAAGTTTCTCTTTAATTGAGAAAATGTTTCAAGAGTTATTATTGTATTTTGTTTCAGAAGAGGAAAACAGAACGAATTGTGTTTTCTGGTTGTGTTTTTTCTGATGCTGCATAATATTTTTAAATAAATATTCATATATAGTAATTTTGTGTAAATCTGTTGCTACCGAAATTTTGCATAAAAACCATCATGCAAGCTCTGCTCCCACTCACCCCAATCAATGACTTCACTGACTGAAGGGTTTACACTGATCACTAGGTCAAGATCAACATGTAGATTTTGGTATATTTCTTCAAAGAAATAAGTTAAAATCAGATTAAAATGAACAGACCCCCTAAGGCCCATAAACAGCTTCCCAGCCTCTTCCTTGAGAAAAAAACCCCAGAGTTGTCGGCAGACTTTAATTCCCCACATAGGGATCCCTACCCCCACAGGAAAATCCTATAGGTTCCAGAAGCCAAAAAGCTTTTAAAACCCCAGTTTTATAAGGTAGGCTTGCTCTTCTCCCTTGTGTCTCTCTTTGTGTCTGGGGTATGATGTTAATTACTCATAAATAATTATAATGTCATAAAGGATCCTTCTCCATGCAGCAGAGAGGTGGATGACACCACATACACTGCCACTGCTCTTCTCCCATCATGTGGGAGTCAAGACACATGTCACATCCCACTGGGAATACAGCACCATGGGCTGCTCACTGGCAGCAACACAGAGGTCCCTGGTAAACCTTATGCAAATGATCCCAGTGATAAATGAGGGAGGGGGGAAAAACAATAGATCCAGATTAATATTAAATTAAATAAACCCATTTTCAAAGTTCAGCGTTCAGCACAATTTATCTCTTGGTCTCTCAGTCAGCTTTATTCAAGATCTTCCTAAAGTTCAAGCACCTGATTTGTTACATGTTTGATATCTTTTTACTGCACAAGAACTTGAACTACAGCCATAGATGGGGTTGCTGAACTACAACAACATATGACTGAAGTATATCCTAACATACTCCTCAGGTTTAGAAAATCCAGGTTTCTCTGCATTCCCTGGCTTCAGACTGAGCGACACTGTTCTTGTACTTTTCTATTTTTCCAGCGTGACTTGACATAACCATGGATGTCTGGTTTTTTTTTTCATTTCAACCAAGACGTCCCAGTTGATCTCCACTTGTTGGTTAGGAGGTAGTTAATGTCAATTTAACAAAGTGACCATATACAAATGTTCATGAAAAATCGTTCTGTACTTTTCTGAGTTTATTCTCCAAATAATATTAAATAAGAATAATGCTAAATAAGAATTAAGTAAGACTTGACAAGCCAGCACGAAGAAATGTGTGTGTGATGCATGAATTGTGAGCTGTGTTTTGATCCATGTCTATGTCTCTACAGATGGAATTGCATTTGGGAGAAGTGTAGTCTTTAGTATATCATTTACTCCTTAGAGAGGAAGAAAAGTCATTTCAGGTGGAATCCATTTTTCTGTGTAAATGCAGAACTCACCAGCTGAGGAAGAGAGCCCATGACTAGGACTAGGACAGGGACTTAACAAGCACTCTCCTCAAATGCTCACAGAGCAAAGAAATCCTCCCAGCAGGCACTGGTTAGGAACCCACAAGCTGCAATCTATGTGTAAGATCCCTTCACAAGACGTTTTAGAAGCAGCAGCAGCACTGGCTACAGCTGGTCCTCCCCTCTGCCTCCCGCCCCCCAATTTTCTTCCTGTTTTTCCAAAGAAGAGACCTCAGTGGGCAAAGAAAACAAGCACTTGCTTTGGAAAGGAGGAGACCTCTACGGTTGCCTTCTAGCTATGGGGTGGAAAGAGTCACCTTTTGAAGACCACACCAAAAATACTAAAATACTAGAGATCTGCATTCAATTTGTCCTCAGACAGCCTGAGGGAATCAAATTCAGTCCTGCCTTGAGATCGACTGTACTGGGAAGAATAGCTTCTTTTCATCACAGAGAATTTGACATTTATTTGGTGAGAAGAAAGAGGATCCAGGCACCGCTTAAAAAAATTATCTGTAAATTTCATAAAAAATCTCCATGGTGAGGGGGTTATTTTTACCTCTCTTCCTTGCCTAATTAATATTTACTGATTACATGTGAAGTGGGACAGCTTCAAGCTTGAGAGATCTTTTCTTGGAAGTACTTTCTCACTGAGTGATTGACTGAAGCCTACATCTCTGAGAGAGGCAAGAATAAGACCTGCCCCTCCATCAGTTTTCCCAGTGGCAAAAGGGAAAACTTTTCCTTTTGCTCATAAGAATCTGAGGCTGGAAACCAATAGGACGGGTGTCAGTCAGCTGTCTCAACTCCCTGGAGAAGATCTCTGTGTACTAAGCCTGCAATGGCCTTCTGTGTCTCTGCAGTGCTGTGGGTCAAGGAGTTCCTGCTGGTGCACCTCACTACTGAGTCACAGCTTTCGGCAGCGCTGGTGCCTTCTCAAGCAGCCTGGCACTGGGTTTGCACTTAAAGAGATGAAGGCATCCTTCTCAATGCTCAGAGGTGTTCCCTGAGCTGAGCTGAGCTGAGCTGAGCCGAGGGGTGACACACACACATCTCTTTGTCGGTGTCAGTCATCCCATCAGTTGTCCCTTGGCCACTGTGGCACGTGATGAACCTGAGCTTGGTAAATGGCCTCTCCAGCGCCCTGCTTTGCTTCACTTGAATATTCACTACAAGTACCCAGCTGGATGGCTCTTCAGGCCACACCCACCTTGTTGTCCACAGGCTGAAGCTGCCACAGGAAATAGGGAGGCTGCTTAACCCTCCAGCTCCTGGTTTAAATACCCACTTGTAGAGATAGAGGCTCCTGGCCAGGAGCCAGGCAGTCTTCTAGGAAGCTGGTCTGTTCTCAGTGAAGAAAGCAATAAGACACAGAAGCCGTGCAGTCCCAAGATGTAATGTCCCACCAACCACAGGTCTTATTTTAATATGAAGGCTTTGGTCTTCCTTATATAAGTGTCCCCACAGTGCAACTGGGCTCACAACTTAAATTGCTCTAGAAATGCCAGTGGAAAAAGGATCACAAGGAAAATGTGCATAAATAAGCAAGGTACCACTCAGTGCAAATGCTGGTTTACATATTTACTAATTCAACAGTAACAACTAGACCAACTACATGCTGCCAGATTATTTAGCAATTTTGTAATTTTAAAACCCTTGTCTAATCTTGTTTATCATGGTGGCTTTTGAGAAGTACATCTGAGGTACTGACCCTCCTTACAGGCGTTGCAGAAAATGCTGCAGAAAACACATCAAGACCCAGAAGGAAATTCATGTAAGTCAGTGGGATCCACTGTGACCTCCTGCAATGGTTTTGCTGCACAGATGCTCCTCAATGCTTTGGCACTTTAGTTTGTGTGCTGGGCTTGGGAGGGATAGCCTGTGCCCACTAAATAACCCGTTTCCTCCATTAACTGGAGCCAACTGATTCTCGCACTGCTGGCTTTAGTCTTTATTCATCTTTAAGCAAATGAATTACATCTGTGCTATCTCAGTTAGATATCCAGCTACTGAGCTCTGCACATACACCAGCAGAGCCACCATAAAGTCACTTTAACTCCAGCTGGAGGAACCACATCTACTGAGCTGGACATGTGAATAAATTCTTGCAGGGTTAAGACTTGGGGAGCTAAAGAAATGTGGCCTGATTTCCCAGGGAGTCAGCTGAGCACTCAGCTCTCCTGTTGAATTCAAAGGATCTGTAGGTTCTCAGCACTTCAGAAAATCAGTTGTACCAGATTTTTATAACAGAATGATGCCATGCTGCACTTAAAAATAAACATTTCCCCCTCCTGCCCCCTCTCTGTGTCCCATTTAACTTACTTTTTTCATTTGACTTTCTCCATAACTTTCTCGGTATGAGCAAAGGAAAAAAATTGCTAAATTTTAATTAGACAGTAATCTTTCAACCTACAATGTAAGCAAGGCTTTAAAACCAAACAAAAAAAATGTTGCAAAGCTTGTTATCCTTAGTTACAAAACAAATATGCAAACTATGTCACCATACTCTTCATAAATATCTTTCAGCTGTTCTTTTTAATAAAGAAAAAAGATGAATTCTTTTGTATTACTCTGAGTTCAAGTAGCTCAAATGTTTGGTCTACCAACTTTGACAATGTCCCTTTAAGTTTTCAGATTTTTGTGGAAGATCTAGCCCTGGGGTTTTTTGGCTTAGACACAGTACTTGTCAAAACCCTTCAGACTCTCTTACTGAAGTGGCTGATGCTGTTCTGGAAGTTTTTTCTTATTATTATTCTTTTTTTTTTTTTTTCTCCTCAGAATGACCTTATTTCCAGCTCCAATTTCATGAGAAAATATGATTGTGTCAGAATTTTCCTTTGGAGAGAATTTTCATTTTATGGATCTGACAGATTTTCAATTTCATGCTTTGATTTGAATTTTCTGTGATTCTTTTCTCTTTCATTTTAATCTGACAGACTGTGAGGCTAGGGGGATCTATTCTCGAATGGTTAAAGCAAAAGGTTTTGCATCAAGAGATCTGGATTCTATTTCTGGTCTAATCTCCCAACTTGCTATGTAATTTCAGCAATATGAGTATGTGAGTTTGTACATTTGTGTGTCTGTGTGTATTTTGCTGGGTCTTGTCTTATAAATACATAAAGAGGCATTTAATTAGACAACTATTGGCATAAAAGCAGTAATGGTTACCCACCCTATTTCAATTAATGCTTTTGAGTATTTTAAACTTGGCTGTGAAAGGAAAAAAAGAATAATGCATGTGAGCATTATGGTATCAGTTAGAGTGTTCTCTTCAGCAGCTGAATTTTGACATAGTTAAAACTAACACTGATTTGCCAAAGTTTTCGTGTCCACACATTCATGCAGTATCCTAAACGCACTTTTATTTCAGCAAACAGGTAGGGAGGGCTGCAGGCTGCAGAGCTGAGGTGGTTGCTAAAACAAGTTTATGCTTCCTGGTCAGTGACTGAGAGGCATCTTCCACAGAGGCTCCAGCCGCTGACAAATAGGTGCCTTGAGAGCAGACAAATATTGCCAGAGTTTCCTATTCATCTGATGGAGAGAAATTAAGGTGCTTCTGTTCCATAGAACATATCTCCTTGGGAGACCTTCAAAGGCATGTACTTCTCAATAGGGAAATTAGGTGGTTACTTTAAAAAGACTATTTCATTAGGTGCCAAAAATGTAGATGCAAATTATGTGCTTATGTTGGCTAGATCCCTGTCACAGAGATGTGAATATTTGGCTTCAAGAGTCCTTCATCTGTTCCTCATCTTGTGGTCATTAATATTTTTATATTTCGGTCCTCATAGGTGAAGAATTCCTCATTTATAGAGGTTATCTGAAAATTTAAAAAAAAAAAAATGCCAGTCCAAAATGGACAAAAGGTCAAACTGCTGAGCACTGAAAATACTGCTCCATGAAAACTGACAGTATTCCCATCCAGGCTCAGAACTCTGTGCTGTTTTTTCAGGCCATGTCTTGTATTTGTAATCAAGCCCAATGCCTTCCCCTTCTCGCTGTCAAACATAACTGGGAAGGGAATGTGGAAACCCACCACTTCACTTTCACAGTACAACTATTTTCTCATTCATGAATTAGATGGGAACTATGGGACTATTTACAATTCAGTTATTACCTGAAATGTGATCTGTGTAATTGGTCATATAATTCATATCTATTCTTTCTCAGACCAAACAATTCCAAGACCATAAAAAAAGATTTCAGTCTTGTGCCACCAGCCTTGCCAGTGAGAGTCCCCAGGTGATGATTCTCAGATGAGTTTTCACATGATTTTCATTTTACAGGCTTATTTTCTGGCAAAAAAAAAAGAAAAAAACAAACCAAAAAAACACCCAAAAAACCCAAAATCCACAAACAAACAATAAAAATATAAGAAAATCCATTTACTTGAATGTTGGTGGAAAGCACATAAAAGGAGATCTGATACTATAAAAGAGAATTTGCTATTGTCTTCAAATACTGTTTATCAGCTACTGCTCATTCAGACACGATCTGTATCACACAGAGCTTATCAGATCTGATGGATGATCTGATTCATTTTCATTCATATTAATTTTGAGGGGGATAATAAGCACGTAAGAAGAAACGTGGCTCTTCCATCTCTGGCTATATACCCGTAAGTTTCGGCCAGTGGAAGAGACTGCTTCAAATGCTGTCAAGACCTGAAATCCTGAAAGGATTTAATTCTTGGTCTTGTGGAGGGACTGTAAGTTCTTTTTGACATGTTTACACAGTGTCTGCTACAAGCGGCTGGAGCATAAAGGCAGATGGTGCACTATGAGTGTCATATTCTTCAGTGAAATGCACTGCATCTAGAAAGGAATATAAGGTGAGAGAGAAATAAACTTCAGAGGAATTATCAATTCACAGAAAAATGCTGTGTTTTAACTAAGATCACATGCATTGTTTCAATAATAGTCTTTCTTAAAAGCAGATATTAAAAGTGGCTGCAACACTGATAACCTGTTGCTAATATTGGTCTCTCCATCTCCTAGGGAGGAAGCAGATCCAGCAGCATCCTCAGCTCTTGGCAGGCCCACAGAGCTATGGCAGAAGGAGCATGGTGGCATAAGCATAGCCCTAGGGGGAAATTTCTTAATCCTCCATTTAGGGTGAGGAAGTTTACCTTCAGCTGGGAGGGGGGTGCTATCTTGCTTTTGCCGAATTTGGCACAGGATAAGGGTACAAATATGGGTACTCATTGAGAGCACATGTATCTCATGTTTTTACAGTAACTTACTGCGCTGTAATTTCCTGAATAGTGTGCTGTGTATGGTAATCTACTTAATTATGCCACTTTATTTTTCTTGAAATACAGTCTCTTTTTGGTTTTGGTTGGTTTAGCAGACTTATGAGGGGGTAGTGAGCAGGGATGGGTTTGCAGTGAGAGAGAGTTATATATGTGTCCAGTATTTTTAGGAATTTATTTCATATTGCAACCTTTTTCTCAACCAGCTATTCTCACTTGTCACTGAACTGTGTTCAAAAGGCTGGGTAAGTTGCATGTGAAGGAACCCCCTCAGAAACACCGTGGCTCCCCAGCCTTGACATGCCCCCCATGTTTGAAGGCCTGGGTGCTGAGTGTTTGAGCAGCATAGTTTCTTACACCCCTTCCCCTCCCATAGGCACAACCTATTTAGTCCCATCTGGTACAGGAAACATTTAGAGACTCTTCTTTCCTCCTGGCAATACAATTGCAATTTATTGGTCTCTAGTAAAACCATCACACAGTAAAATCCAAAAGTTTTTCAATTAGAGGAATGGCAGATCAACTAGCCCTCTTTTCATATCCCCTCCAGTTCATTCCCTGTATTTCCTCATCATCATTTAAGCCTTGATGCCATTGCTTGTGGAAGGAGTCTATTGGCTTGGCTCCATTAAAAATGCACCTCTTCCAGGAAGGTCTGAAACCCCAGCCATATTCATTCATCTTCAGCAGGAACTTCTGAGGATGAAGCACGGGGATTTTTGCAATACCAAGGACAGACACTTTCTAGGTGCTATTTGTTTCAGGGAGTTATTTCAAGCACCACAGAAATGCTACTCCATTACAGAGCACTGCAGTGCTGCTGGAATGGCTGCCCATTGACAACTTCTAACCCTTTTGGGTAGGAGCAAGCAGGGTGTTTGCTCTGTGGGAGCCATGTGCCCTCTCTCTATGGTCTCTATGGAAAGATGATCATATGAAAGGACAAGATCCCCTTTTTGCTCCACAGAGGATGAGCATCAGGGTCACAGCAATGTTTTGTGATGAGATGCTGAGGCTTGGTACTGTGAGCCTGGGATGTGCACGGGGGAATGAGGGAGCATTAGGTCTGTCACAGCAGTGCTGAGGGACAGCCCCTGAAGGTGTGGTGCAAACTGTCCTGTTAGGCATGGCCAGCTTTCCTCTTGAAACTTACTTTAGACGATGTCTGGGGGGGTGCCATGGATTACTATGTTGGCAGTGTGGGTGACTGATTTGATAGCACAAAGGCACCTCAAGTCGTTGGGATGAATCATCCTGTGGAGGTATTTGTGGCTCCAGGTCCAATAAAGAGAGCTGAGACAGCCTGGCAGAGCTCTGTTCCCTGCTTTCAGACTGCTAGGGCTGGAAGAGAGGAGCCCCACTGGTGTCTCAACCCTTTCCAGCCTCCACAGGTTTGATTTCTCCCCTATTTTACTGTGTCTGCTGGGACACAAGCCAAAGCCACACAGAGTTGGATCTGCTCCTGATGTTCTTCATGTTCCCACTGTTCATCTCTAAGGCTTTGGGTTGGCCCTTCAGAGGAGCTGAGGCCAGCAGGGAAATTTGGAGCTTGATCAGTTTCCTGAAGGGGGGGAGTTTAGATTCAGTGGGTTGTTTCAATCACATCCCCACCAATATTTGCTAGAATAATAAAAACTCATTTCTTTCCATTAGCTCAGCTTGGATTTGCTATGTTGGTGGTCTCTTCCTCTCTATTTTCTCTAAGTATTTCTTATAAAACTTAATCAAAGCAAGTTTCCTAGATTTGCTGAGTGATTCCATGACATTTCCTGACTTCTGTCTTTCATGTCTGCTTTGCCTGTTCCTCCCTGTCTTGCAAGGATCTTTAACACAACCCTCTGAACCTACACAGCCCCAGCCTTTCGGTCTTCCCTTCGTAAGGCACTGAAACAGGCTGAAGTAGGCTTGATTATTTGACAGAGTAAAGCTAAAGAGTATCTCTCTGCTGCTTCAAGGGAAAAATCCCTTTCCCTGACACTCAGCTCTGATTTACAGCTCATGTCCTATGTGACCAGCAGTTCTGCATCACCTCTCCCTTCTCGTTAGTTGGCTGTTTTCCAGACAGTGGCTCATCATGTCTGTCCTGAGGTATCTCACAAACTAGGAAACTCGTTGTGTCATGCTGATGGATGGCGTTAGAGGTGGGAAATGATGGCTTCCCCCTGCCCCAAGCCCGGGCGGAGGCGTGCCTGCTGTTCAGAGGTCAGGGTGCAGATCCCTCCAGCACCCAGGGCTTGCTCCCCAGAGAAGTCCATGCCACCTCTTCCCCCATCCTGGATAACCACGACCTACCTTTATGCATCCTTTTACTTCTTTATGATGGGATGAATGCCCTTTCTTAACCTTGCAGGAATGTGAGTGCATACTGACCAGAGGGGATGTATAAAACATGTCAGATTGTACATAATACCATGTGAAAGTGCTTACCTGGAAACACTGGGGCATGAAGACTACAGTATGCTGCTTGGTGGCTTTAGGCCTGACAACCTTTGCTGGCTGTCAGAGTGGCAGGGGATAGAGGCAAAGACAGATCTGTGCTTCACCCCTGCTTTAACTACCAGGAATTTATTGTTCAATCATTAACATCTTACATAGAACCTCCTTCCTCCAAAGCTGCAGTGATTAGAGGGGAAGGAAAGCCCTTTCTGCCCTTTCCTTGTTTCCTCTAAAAAAACCCAGAAAACCCAAGCTACATATCCTGTGGAGTGTTTGTTTTGTTTTGTTTTGTTTTAAAAGTCTTTGCAACATGATGGTAAAAACTGTCAGAAAAAACCCAGCGGTTGCTTTGTGGTTTTCCTTGATTCATTGTGTTCCAGCTGACCAGCTGCAAACTTTTTTTTCATGCCTTCATTGTTGCTTTTACTGTCAGTGGTTTTATTGCTTGATTTCTAATCGGACATTTCTTGCAGGTGTACCTCCAGTGGTAAATCAAGGCTGCCCTTGGTTCTTTGATCCAGGTCTTCAAATGGCAAAACCGAGCACTTATCTCTCCCTTTCATGCAGGTGGCTGTGTGCTTTGCCAGCGTTAATGAGTCCAGTCCCACGGCACCGAGGAGACAAGCTGTAGGTAACTATTGTCCCCATTTAAACAGAGGTACAGAAGGCTCTCCCTGCACAGCAAGGGAAGGCAGTGGTGCAGCCAGAGCAGCACACCCGGCTCTGGCTGCCAGCACAGCCTCTCTAAACTGACTCCCCCTAATTTGAGAGCGACAGAGGGAGAGCAATAGCAAGCCCTAGCAGGTGCCACTGCTCCTTTGTAGATAGAAAGACTGGTCATAATAATGAGAACACATCATGAAGAAGCATGCTTCATCTTTAAAGTGCTTTTCAAAAGTAGTTCTGTAACTTCCCAGGTACACGTTTTGCCCTATGACCCCTGCTCAGCTTACTGAAACTGCTTATCTGCTGTGCTCTTAATAATTACTGCCAGAGCTCAGCACACTTTTCTCCCAGGAACTAAGGGTTGTGCATGAGACTATGGGAGCAAGTCAAAAAAAGAGAAAGGACTACAACAGCTCCCTCTTAAAAATTTGCCACCTTTTTGTTCCTAGCCAGCTGTCGAGCGTATGGTGCATCCTGGTGCACAGCAGAGAACAGCTTCACAGCTGGAGACACAGAGGGCCTGAAAGGGATCCCATCCAAACCTACAGGGCAAACCAACAGGAGAAGTAGCTGTGTTGCTGACAGGGGTGGTTAATTTTGGTGTATCTGCCCAAGCTTGCCCACTGAAATGCCACCTCATGAGAAATGACACAGAAGTTGGCTCTTAGTGATCATATAATCTAGTAGCTGTTTCAGATCCACTGCTGACATGTTTTTCCATACCCTCCAGAACTTATAATTCCAGTTTTAAGAAATGAAAGGTTGTATACTCCTTCCTGCTATGGTCCAAACTGCGTCCAGATATAGCTTAATGCACAGCTGTGTTTTTAGCTGGAGGGTATGGTTTCACAAGGCACCTCGAGTTAAGTGAATAACTCACAGATTTGCTGTTTTACTGGTCCAAGTTGGCTTATCTTACAATTAGATGAGTGCCAGAGCTGGTGCAAGGAGAGTCGGGGAGGTGAGGAGTGTGCTATGCAGACTGGAGTCTGGAGGAGGGCATGGAGGGGATCCAGGATGGAGGAGAATGGGCTCTCCATGCCTGTAGCAGCAAGTAGCTTCTTGTTCAGCTCATCCATAGCCAAGCCCTTTCTGACCAGAGAGAGATCAGATCACAACAGTGTCTGGACAACTGAGTCACTTCTACACCTGCAGGGGGAAGGAAAGCTTCTGTAGGATCTCATGGCAAGCTCATTGCTCCAGGCCACCAGTCCATGGTGAGGACTCAAAGAGAACTGCAAGAGATGTGTCAGCTTGGAGGCCTCATTACTGGGGAGAAAACAAAGGCAGCTCTGCTATCAAGATCCTGCAACAGAAATTAGTGTTATAGGCTGCTGTGGTACTCCCACAACAAGGGATGCAAGTTTTCATGGATACACTACAAAAAGTAGGGAAAAATAAGGAAAAGAAAATATGTATTCATGAGCCAAGCTGGTTCAATAAAGCAGTAAATACTTAATGGATAATGATTCCAAAACGAAACCAAACCAAACAGGATTGCAGAAAGGTGGGAGAAAATGCAAGTGCAACTGAAACGAACTGGAAGACTGAAACTCTTAATGAGGTCTGAAGAGGGGAAGGTAAAGGGAGGAGCTGATCAGAAATTTCTGCAGACTTCTCTCTCAAGAGTGTCTCATAAAATCCCACATAGCTCAAATTATTTTACTCCAAGACACACATTATGAAGACAAACCTATTATTAATGGGGAATTTTCCTGATATGAAAGGCAATATGAATTTGATCTTATACTTGCCATATGTCTTCTGAAATGACAGCTAAAGATGGCTGAATTGCCTCCAAGTGCTAGGCAGTGGTTACTGACTAAGGAGCTTTTTTTATTGAGAAAATTATTATATTCCTTTCCATGATAATAAAATTCTTCATAACCCTCATTTAAAATGACTAAGACTTCCCAGGTAGCCACTGTGCCCTGCCAGGAATGTGCTCTCCTGGAGTTCAGGCAAACACAAGTAATGTGTAGAGCTGTCTGTATATTTTCCACATCTTTGCAATCCTCCTTTAAGAACTTGTGATTTGAATAAGCCCAGGAGTGTCCTGATGCTTCTGAGCTGATTCTTGTGCTGCTAATCTTTGCTCCACTATTTTTAGATAATTTTCCAATCTGCTTGCTTTTCAGTTACACAGTCACTCAAAGTGATGGCTTATTTATGTGGTCCGGGAGCGTTTGCTGCTTGCCTCAGTATGTCAGTCTGAGCTCTGCAAACACTTCCTGACAGAAGCAAGCTCCAGTTCCCCTTATCACTGGCTCCCTGCTGTAGGAGAGGTCTCCATGGGGCACCCGACCATGGGGTGCTGGAGGCGAGGGCAGAGTCCATACCCCTCTTTCACCCTCACTATGTGCCCCTGCTGCCCACCGATATAAGACAATGATCAATAAACAGTAATCTTCACAGTTTCAAATATTCAGAAAGAGTGAATGATCCTACAGAATGTGAATGCATTTGGAGCATACAGCAGTGCCCCAGCCACGGCTGCAGGAGAGCCCTGTGGCACCTGACAGAGGCTAGGGAGGGTGCCCTGGAACATTTACAAGCTTGGTTTTGCCGTGTGTCACCCGAAGATAGGCACAGAAGTGAGGCCAGAGGGTCTCTGTGGGCCCAGACCCACTCAAGCCCATGTTTGTGCAGATGTGCAATAAGCTGCAGCAAGGAACAGGGTAAAAAATTATAACTTGTTTCCAAATCTGTTTTACTCCTGTCTGCCTTTAAATAGATGCAAACCAAAGACTGGTGGTTGGAACTTGGTGGGTGCAGGACCCAGGCTGCTGCATCCTGGCCAACTGGTCCCGTGGATGCTTTGGTGACTGCACAGAACCCACTTCTGCTCCCAGATGAAATAAAAACCTCCTCAAGACCAGTGAGAAATCCTGCTGCTACAGCCTTAAGGGACAGAGAGGTGGCTTGAGCCATGAGGGGATGTCTGTGTGTCTGTTGCCATTTTCACCATCTGAAGTGCTCCCAGATCAAGAAATGAAGCTTTATTACCATAAAAAGTTGGATGGATTCAGAGCTGCCTTCTGTGTCTGAAGAATAGGCTCCTCAGGCTGCAACCACTCAGTGTGAGCTGCCAGTGGTGAGTGACATCTGTGTTGGCACTGCAAAGCAAGACTGCCATTTTGCTGAGAAAAAAAGCAACATTTCTTTATACGGGCAGGCAAGTTTCACCTTGACTTAAACTAGGACAACTCATGCAATGTTTGCTGGAGGAAATACAGTGAAAACAAACCTGAGATGGCAGAGAGATGGGCTGGAAGTTTTTTGCCCTCATCTCTGAGTCTATAAAAGTGAGGAAATCTCACTTAGGGTCATATCTGAGCATTTCTGTGGATATTCACAAATCTGTCAGGTTTTGCTCAAAAAACAGCCCTGAGCTGTTCAAACGAGACAGTTCAAACCCACCCTCCTTCTCTGCTGAAGGAGCCGAGAAGCAGCGGAGGGTCAGGGGAGCGTGTTCCAGCTACAGTGCAGCAGTTTGTGTTTCACACTCCCATGCAAACTGTGTGGGTTTGCACTTTTAGGAAATGGGGCTGCCCTCAAGGAAGAAAGAAAGGTTTATCTGAGCTGACGCTGTGAACAGCACTTGGCTGCTTTAGTGCCACTTTTACTTAAGGCCAGCACGAGCTCACGTGCTTTACACAACCGCAGATGCTGTGGGTGTTGCAAAAAATCGACAGTTGCTGACAATATATCTACAGATGAGCCCAAACCCAAGATATTCCTTGAATTTTGAACACTGAACTTCACTGGAGTGCTGAATGCTGTTTACACAGGATACAGGCAGAATCTTAAATCTCAAGATTCTTACAGCTAAAGTCTTGCTTAAAAATAGATCCAAAGTAGCCAGCTCAAGCCCCTCAGTAATTTGTTTTTTTTGGGTTTCTTTCTTTCACATTTGTGACTCAACAACCTGGCAGCAAAAGGCCTCAGTTATTCTCATTATACAGGGCAGTGTGTTTAAAGAAATTGGACCCAATTATGGCGGTTACGTTTATCTTGCCAAACTACCTCTTCCAGCAAGGAATAACGTAGCCAAGATAGTTTCTGTGTGATAAGTATCTCTCATTTCCTTCCAAACCACAGGTGCTTTTTGCCCAGAGAAGACTGGCCAGAGCAGCAGGTAGGTGAGGCCATCAGCCTCAGCCAGCAGCCACCCTTGGCAGACTGCCTTGGGCACCTGCCTCCATCGAGGGTGCCCAGGCCACCTCTTGCCTGGGGTCCCTGGTGCCAAGAGGCTTATGCAGCAAGGGCTCACCACCCACTGACTCCTGACCTGCACTTGGCTGGTGCAGCCTCTGGGAGCCCCAGTTTCACAGATGGTGAAGCAGAGGGGATAGAGCTTGGTTCACCTTCAGGACTGCTGCATATTCAGGTACTACAGTGAAAGAAGTCCCAGAGCAGATTATGTGTTAAGAAAAATGTGTCTGTCTGTGGCATTACCACCTGTCTGTGCCATATGCAGGTATGCCCTGACTGAGAACAGGAGCCAGCAAGGATGTGAAAACCTCAGTATGGTAAAAGTGCAAGCCAGTGCTAAATTTACCCCACCATGTCAAGGCAATGCAGCAAACCCCTTCAAACAAACACAACAGGTTGAATGGCAAAACAACTGTCTTTTGCTGCATCCTCAATGTTTTCATGTGCTCATACCAGGGCTTAAGCTTCACATATGAAGGTGCTCACCGGAGAACACAGACTTGCAAGAAAGTTTGCTGCAGGCTCCCTTTGTTCCCATCTCCCATGTTCAGACCTTAAAGCCTCCTTGCTCTTTCCCTGGTAGCCCCTTTGCCACTTCAGCAGCCTGCTCTCCATGCTCAAGTACCTGCTGCTGTCTGCTCCCACCTGCATGGCACGGAGTCTGCCTTTGGGCTTTTTTCCAGCAGTAATGCTTCTGGAAAAGTGTGGTTGATCTGGGAAGTGCACATGGAAAAATCCTCCAGAGAGCAGAAGTTTTTGGTTTCAGACCATGAACTTGGCTTTAGAGAAGTTGGATAACCCCTGATAAGATGGAAATTTGTAGAAATGGGTATGTATTCTAAAAGACCATAGAAGCTGTTGGCATAGCTATTTGCATAACCCTATTTCAGGGTTCATTCCTCTCTTTGGAAAGGGAGTCCCACTGAGGGAGAGGCAAATTAGAAGAGGTCAGCTTAGCTTTGCTTCCCAAGCACCCAAAATACCCCAGCAGTTTCCAGGAGGTGACTAATGTTGGGAAGGTTAGTCTTTGATGGGAAGAAGAAATAAGGACCATGAGAAATGATGTGGTCAAACAGGGTCATTAAAGAGTCAGTCAAAGAAAAAAACAGGAATGTAGAGAACTGCAGAGGACCACTGCTGTCAGTGGCCCTTCCCTTCCCTTCCCTTNTTCCCTTCCCTTCCCCTCCCTTCCCTTCCCTGTTTTTTTGAGCATGTGGTATTCGTAGGCTTCAAGACTTCCTAAGTTTTCAGTTAAAACGAGTTTTAGTCCAAAAAGCAAAGTCTTCCCTATGGATTTATTACTCTAATAAGGAAAAATGATGGAACGCCTTGAGTCAGCAAACCCTGCCCTGTGTGCATACAACCCACACAGGTAACTACTGACAGTTCACCAGGATCAGCAGGAAATATGCCGGGGAACTGGGAGGTGGCAGTGGCCCATTTAATTGTGCAAGCTGAGGAAAATTGAAAATAATGTCAGAGAAGAACATTAGGAATAAGAGGAAAACAAAGCTTGAGCATCCTTTCAATAGGCATGACTGAAAAAAGAGCTTTTTAAAATCTCTAGTGACCTTCAGAGATATCCAAATCAAAAGCAACAAGGGGCTGGAGGCAGGTGGTGGGGCAAGATAGGGGTGCGATGACAGGCTGAGGGAAAATAAATTGCCATGAGGTTGATGAAGATCATAAAACCCTGACTTCTACCTCCATACTTTTCACTCAGACAAAACAAAAGCCTTCAATTTTCAAAGCCTCTCACATTCAAGTCCCTTTAAGGCACCTCATAGTGAAAAGGCAAAATGTAAAGAGCTAAGGTTACAGGCCACTCTGGGAATGACCAAATATATCTACTTTAAGAAAATCTTATTTTGAAATTGTAACTAGTTTTATCTACTGAGGATTTTTTTAATGTTTTAAATTAGTAATGATTTGCATATATTGGAAGAAACTGCATCATCTTTTATTTAAATGTGGAAACAAAATGGAGCTTTCCTGGTCCTCCAGTCAGTACTAAATCAAGGAGGATTAACCAGCATGCAGCGTATTTCTCATTCATGCTCATTTGGCCTCTTTTTTTTTTTCCCTGGAGAGTTTTGGCCTCTTATCTTCAGCTGACATTACACACCAATCACACCATCGGTGCTGAAAGCCAGGCTAACATTTGTGACAGCAGCTACTTCTCAACTAAATCCCCATGCTTACCTTGAGAAATGCCAATCATTCTCCAGTCCCAGGACCCCGACCTTGCAGTGGTGGTTAATGGCAGCATTTACCAGCTGCAGCAAAAGCCTCATCTGAGCAACCCTTCCCTGGAGAGGCAACTGGAACAGCAATGGCAACCCATGGACCACCTCTCCCTATGGGAGCCAGGACACCCAGAAGCTCAGCACTGGGAGGTGGAACTATTTTAGGTCAGGAGACGCCTGACCCCCTGGAGGCTCACTGAAAAGGGGAAGTTAGTGGAGGTGATAACAGTCTGATTGAGGTTTCTGCTGAAGTCTCCTGTCATCTAGAGTTCACCACTGAAAGGGAATTTAATCCTCTGTCTCAAGAGGTTTGCAAGCTCAACTAAATTTTCCAACAAATTCCCTAAGTTCTGCAAAGATCAAGTGTAAGAGCTGGGGAATTTGTCAGCTAGCTCACTGAAGTGAAGAAAAAAAAAGGAAAAAAAAAGGGGGTTTTAATAAATAAAATGCAACCAGAGTAATAAAATAAGCATGGTAGATTCAGTGTTATTTGTTTTTGTACTAATTCTGTGCTGCCCCCACAAACCCAGTATACCACAGCCTTGTATATTAAGAAAATATGTGCAATATGGAAAGTATTAGGGATGTGTTGCAGAGGTTGCTTTAGAGGAGGGTCGTTACTTTTGGCTGTCTGAGGAGCTGTCTGGAGTCGAGGAATGTGTGTGTCAGCTGATTAAAGACCATAGAAGCGATTAGTGAGGGAGCCCTTAACAACGCTGCATGTCAATGCACATCTTGAGGTTAAGGAGTTAATTGCCTCTCTCAAAACTGCGGTTTCAAGACTTCTGTAGACCTGGGAAGCAAACCCAATGGCAGTTTAAACTTGATCCACAGTTTTCAAAATTCATTTCACAAATACAAAGGCTAGATATGTCTCCTTTTAATTCCTGCAGAGCATTTTAATGCTGAGGTAAACAGTTAATTCTGTTTAGGCATGAGGCAGCCATGAACTACACAAGTGTTTACCCATCACCTCCCCTGTTTGTTCCAACTTTCTATTTTCAGGAAAGCTTTTCCTTGATTTATGAAGCAGACTACTCCAAGAGTTCAAGTGTGTGTACCTTCCACAAAAGCGCTGATGTGCAGCATGTCCTTCAAAATGCCCTTCCTGCCCTTGGGCACAAACACTTCCCACCATTCTTCCCACCAAACCATCCTCTTTCCACCCATAAAAACCTGAAGGAATAAATATTGTCCAAAAATTAACAGACCAAGATTTTATAGACTGAAGGAACAGAAAGACCTCTTGTTAAAAATGCTCTGGTGTCTTTACTGCATGAGAAGCTGGAGCAGTTCCATGTGGCAGCTCTGCCTGGACTCACCCTGGTGGGCACTGGATACCCTCCAGCCTGGCAGGTGGTGCCTGGAGAGCTGTCCTGGGGGTGCTGGGTGCCCCCAGTAGCCTGATCTCTCACCTGGACCCCAGACTGCTCACACTGCTCACACTCAGGCCACTGCTTTGCAGCTGAAACACTGAAATGTCACCACTGAGAAAACTAGGTGCTCTTCCACTAGAGGAGTCCCAGGCCATTTCCAGCTTTTAGAGCTGTCCCCAGGCAGACCATGGAAATCAGAGATAAGACACAGATATTTTTCAGACAAGATGTACCCACTCAAGGCAAGTGCTGCTTATGTCCCCTACTGCCACTGCTGGGAGCACTGCGTCGTGCTAGCCCAGTCTCGGGATGTGCAGGGATTGCTCACTGTACTGCAGTCTGTGAGCAAATTAAACCCAGAAAAAGCCCCAGCTGAACAGAGGAAAAACAAACATTTGTTCAGGTCAGCTGCTCTGATCTGCTCACATTTTGCTTAGCTCCCCATACAAGCCAGAGAGATACACAACAGATATAATCTATAATCAAGTGGGTCTTTTCTTACCACTAACATGCAGGCACCGTCAATCCTACCTTGATTGGCCAGCTGGCTCTAGGTGAAGCCCTACCCTCAGCCAGCCTTGAGTAAATAACCTTTCCCTCTAGCTCAGGGCCTGCAAACCCTGATCCATGCCCTTGCACTGGCTGGCAGGCTGGGAAGGTACAGGGCGAGCTAACAAGCTCAGGCAGTGCCTGCAGAGAATCCATCTTTTCAAATGATAGATGTTGGGAGTGATGGCTTTGGCTGTGGACACTTTGTGTCCCTGCCAATAGCTGCTTAACACAACTACAAGTTTATGCACCAGCAGCTTTAAACAATAGGCGAAGTCCTTCATGACCTCAGCTAAATCTTTAACCTGAGAAGGAGAGAGCAGCTTTAATTTGCACAGGCACCTGCAGATTCAGATGTTTATTTCAGTTGTTTTAGGCTTTTTTTTAAACAGCTGGGCTTGTCTTCTCTAGATATGAATTTTTCTTGAGATATTCTGCGTTTAATTATCAGCTGGGATAGGAGGCTTGCAGGCACAGCTGTTATTGCAACATTTCAGTGCTTTGACTTTCAGGCCCAGATGGAGTGAGCTATGCAAAAATGAGGAATCGAGAGTAAAGCAAACTTTCTCAAACTTTCAAAGCAGCTCAATGTGAGAAACAGGCTGGGACGGATTAAGAGCGCACACGGCCCAGCTGAGCCAATGAGTCACAGTGCTGCACTGACGTGACACCACGCTGTGGTACCCTGCCTCTGCACACATGCCAGGAGGACGGGCTCCTCCACAGCGTGCTGCTGCAAATCTCTGCAGGTAAGGATTTGGCTCTGCCCTTACCTGGTCAAACAGCTTTAATTATTTTCTAGGAGCCCATCACAGATAATGGCCTTGTTTGCAGAAGAAGGTATTTGGCTTTTGAGTGTAGACATGGGGATGGCATGGGCTCCTCAGATTTGGTTGCTGATCCTTTGATCAGCCCTGCCGCACAAATGGCCTCACAGCAAGCCAAAGGAAAGAATCATTTTGGGGTAAGACAACACATTTTTTGCCAGGCTGGTGTTAGCTCATTTTTCTTCCCCGGTCAGGGTGGCAGCAGGGCTCATGGGGCATTGCCGTGGTGGGAAGGAGCAGCTGCAGGGCTGGGAAGGCAGGAGAGCAGTGCTGCTGCAAGGTGGTTTAAGACACGAGAGAGATGGGCCCAGGTGAGGTGCTGGCAGCTCTCTCGTGCTCACCAGCAAGGTGGCATGGGGGGAGCTGCTCTCCAAAAGTGCTCTTCTCTCCCTCTTCATGCACAGGCAGCCCAGGCAACTGGATTACACCAGAGTAATTCCTAACCAGGAGGAATCAAGAAAGGTTAATTCTGCCTCTGATGGCTGCCCCAGACCACAGAAAAGGATCTGAATCCAGATTTCTGTGGCTCATGCCCTAAAGCCTGGACAATCTTTCCTTTCTGGATGCAGGCATCTGGGAGCCAGACTCTCATCTGCAGAGTCAGTGGCAAAGAATCAAACACCACGACAGCAAAGACAGCCTCAAGCACTTTTCCCTCTCAGAATTAAACAGATTATTTCCTCAGGATAATATTTAATTAATATAACTGTAACCACCCCATTAATATCTACATTTGCTAGCAGCTTTCTGTCAGGGGCTCCTGCTGCTCTGCACTGTGTGGGACATTGGCTGGCAATGCTCAGCACCTGCCCCCAGCCAGTCCCATCAGTTTAGGTTTTCCAGTTGTCTTCATGCTAATGCTGAATAAAGTCCAGGTCTCTATTTCCTTGTCAGCTGTCTACAGATATGGGGAAAGGCATCCTGTCTCTCTTTGGGGGCCAAAGAATCCAGTCCACAAGCATAAAGGAGTGGATTTCTGGGAAGGCAGGATTTCAGACAGCTTTGTGGAGCTCTCCCTATTGCCTGTGAAAGAAAATAATCTCTCTGGCTGGCTCATCCCATATTAGCTTCCCAATTCATCCCCCCTACTCTTGAGCCAGGGCCATCCATACTTCATTAGTTCACTGAGCCCTGTTGCACCTGCCACATACATGTTATTAGGTCACTGCTGATTAAATAATTCAGTCTCTCTGAAAAATTACAGTCCTCAAAAAGTGGGTTATGTGCTGAGGCCAATCCTGTTTGCCTCAAGGAAGATCACTGCTCTCCTGCCTCTCCAGGGCACAGAAACAAGAACTCAGTTTCATTAATTTTCCCTGGAGAAACACTCAGCTAAATAATTATGATCAGCTGCTGCCTAAACATGAGATACATGCAGGCTAAAACTCATAAGCAAAATACAGCAAGAAATGTCTTCTAATTTCTGTTACAAAGCTGGATATGGTGGTCAATGCAGATGGCATGTTCCCATTTCTAATGGGACAATATTGACCTTATTATATTAGAGAATCACAGACTGGTTGAGGTTGGAAGGGATCTCTGGAAATCACCTCAGTTAGGGTCACCCAGACCTGGTTGCCCAGACCCACGTCCGAATGGCTTTTGAATATTTTCAAGAAGGGAATCTCTACAAACCTCTCTGAGCAATTTGTGTTACCCTTACAGTGAAAAAGTGTTTCCTGATGTTCAGAGGGAACCTCCTGTGCTTCAGTTTGTGCCCACTGCCTCTAGTCCTGCCACTGGGCACCTAGTGGTCCCAAACATTCTCGGAGACTCCTCTGAGAAGGTAAGCCTTGGTCCTAGAGGAAAATACAAGACACACTGGTTTATTCCTTTGCAGTGGGTCCTTGGAAGTCACAGTTACTGAACCCTCCTCCAATAGAAGGACCTTTAGGCTACTACTTACACACTGAATATGATGCTTTAGGATGGGACCAGTGCTGTTGGATGAGTATTGACAGCTGAACAGCACTGCTGCCTATTTGCTCTCTCCCAGTATTGACTGTATTTCTTAAAGCTCCAGCTGTTGGAAGCAAGGGATTAAAAAAAGAGTGAGCTTAGCTTTAATTCAGAAAAATCTGTGGTCAAGAATTAAAAAGGGGCCCTGAGTAAAAATTCGGGGGCCAGAAGTCACATTAAGCAAACTTCCAATTTACTTCTTAGATCTCACTGTTTTTAAGCTCACCTCATGGTTTTCAAAGCTGGATTCATAAATATCAGTTACTGAGGTTTGTAACACCTTGGCCAACACGACACAGGGAAAGTGAAAATTAAACCTCTTTTAGGTAAAATTGTTTTTCCTACTAATTTCTTAGGCCCCTAAAGAACTTCTAAAATTTAATCTAGTTTTGCCACTTTGTGATGTGTATCGACTTTTGCAATTTAGTCAACCCAGACAATGAAAAAAGACCAGTCTCTCTGAGTACTGTGGCTACCCTTGACCTGTACAGTTACTGCTTTAAACCTAAAACAATTGCCTACAGCAAACTTACACATGCAGCAAACAAACTCACATTTCCCCTATGTGTCACCCACTTCCCACTGCAGTAAAAGATGCATAATGAAACTACTTTCAGAAAGTAACAGCTACAAACACATACATCTAGGTTGAGGATTAACATAAATAACTTGTGCCCTTCTAACAGATGAGGGGATTATATGGTATCCTATTGTGTAGGCAGTATATCAACCTCATTTCTGCTAGACAAAAGCTAAATTTGAGGCCTGAATTATTCCTTCTTCCCTAATGATAAAAGACAGCTGCATAAGGCAAAATGTGCAGTGATATCTGAGCACAAAAATGAGTGCAACTCTCAAAAGGCTTTGCAAAATTCAAAGAGGAGCAATAAATACTCCTGTTTAAGGGAAGTAAAAATTGAGACATCCATTACTTTTATTAGAACTGATTTTGTTATCTCACTCCTCTCCTGCCTTTGATCTCACTTCTTCTTCCTGAGACTAAATAGATTAGTCTGTTAATGAGACACCTCAGGATGTAAAATTACCTGCGAGAGGGTTCTTCTCCTTGGGAGTTTCCCAAGCCCATGCTCAGAGCCACCATTACTGTAAATTCCAGAGCAGCTCATGAGCTTGGGATTTGCCTTCTCAGGAGATGCACACAGTGATGCTGTTACCCGAGGGAGTGGAAATCAAAGAGCACAAGGCCAGAGGACAATTTTTATCCATCTGAAGAGACACCTTTTATTAGCACTGTTTTCAGGAAGATACAGGCTTTCAGTCAGCTAAGGCTTGCCTCTCCAGCTCTTGCAGAAACTTTTCAATGCAGTTCTCTGAAAAATGCAGTTACAGAATGTACCTGCTATGGGGCAGGGCGGCTCACACATGCATCTGATGGTTTACAAAAATATTATTACTTTAAAATGATGCCTCAGGTTTGATGCAAACATTGCAGAAAGAGTGAGAGACAGAGATTAACACTGTTTCTTACAGACTTGTACAGTGTTATTCACAAATTCTCAATTCATTAGTATGATCCCACCATTCCAGGATGCCAGCTGATATTTGCAGGGCTGCCAGATAGAAGGGAGAAAGAAAATAAGTATAAACTCCTGGGTGTCATGAAGCTGTATTTTATAGAGTCACTGCTTTAGAAATGAGATGACAACAAACTGGCTTCAATGAGGCCTACACTACTACTACTACTACAAAAAAAAAAAAACAAAACAAGAAAAAGAAACCAGGCCCCAGAGAGAAGCAACAAAACCAAATAGAGACAAAGAAATGTCTGGAAGAAGACAGGCTGAACAGATGGGAATTCCTCTGTCTATACTGGAGAAAAATAACAAGGGAGAAGATAAAAAAACCCTGTATCGAATAATGAACTGCAAAAGGAAAAGTAAAGCAGAAACTCCTATAGATATGTCTGTGTAGAGGTTATACTGCTGAGCGTGCGTTACAGGTGCTTCGACTTAAGGCAGACAGAAATGGCTGTGGTCAGAAGTGAAGCAGAGGCTGGCCTTGCGCACACGCTTCAGGTTCCAGGGATGCCAGAAAAACACCAGCATGTCAGCCAAGGCAGTGGTCACCCAGACTCTACTGAATTGTTTTTGACAGCTTTAGGGCTCTTCCTTTTTCCTCTAACACTTTTTAGCACTGCCTAATGTCAGAGTGACACCTTGAATGAGATGGGCCAACATGGAGCTACAGCCCTGTGTGTCCTGTGCTAGTGTTGCTATTCATCTCAAATATTATTATTTCTGTAACTTTTCCCAAACTATGTCACGCACTCTCAGGTTTCTGTGCTCCGTTTGAGCTGAGAGCAGGTTTCCCTTGACCATTTCAATATTCAGCTTGCAGAGTTGCAAGTCTACAATAAGACCATGTCCATCCAGACGATGTGTCATGGAGCGCCCCTTGCTTCATCACCTGCAGCCAAAGCCACTTCCAGAACCAACTAAATCAGGGCAAAGTCATAAACCCAACCATATATATGTACAGGAGAACAAAAGCAAGGTGAGTCCCCCAGGCTATGGGCTGAAAGCAGGACCAGCCAGTAAGCACCTGTGCTTTGGTCAGCCTTCCCAGTTTGTGCTAAACCAAGCTAGTGCCAAATCTAGAAAACAGGGCAATGAATCAAGCTAGAGAGAAGAGTAATAAAGTACAGCTGAGGATCCGACTCGTTAAAATATGAATTAGACTTAGTTACATTTATAACTAAGGTGGGGGAAATTAAACTGCATTTTTCTTCCTCAAATTAGAGCTTACCTTTGGTGGTAAAATTCAGAGCAGGAAGAAGATGCTGCTGGCCTGCCTCCACCTCAGCCCCTGCAGTCCAGCACCAGCCCTGGAGCCTGCCACACTTGACTTAAACACCCATAACTTGTTTGCTCTCACTCTGACATTGCTCCAAGTGCACTTAATGGCCAGCTCTAACTGGGGCATGACATACCTGCAGCAGCAGTTTGAAAGGCTGTAAGAATAAATGCATATGTGTTACTATTTCCTCTAATATGAGTGATTGGGTGAGTGATTGGAGTAAATAGATTGGAGTGAAACAGGAAGGTCAGTTCCAAATCAGAGCCCCTAAAAATCCTGGGATGTCAAAAGTCCTGGGATGCCTGGATCAAAGTTCCTGAGGATCTTTGCAGCAACAAATTCAAAAAGCGCAGCCCTGAAGAGACACCTTCTGAGCAATACAACCAGGTATTTGGAGAGCAATCAAAGCAACAGCTTCTCCCCCCCCTCCCCCCATGTGGTCTGGTACTACAGGCTGTAAACATACCTTTCCCAAGGAGGGTTTAATCCCGGGTGACATTTTGACTGATAGCTTCAGGTGACTGATGACTCTGGCAGCACTGGTTTCTTTAGTATCCAAACTGAGACACCCAAAAGGGAGTGGTTTTTCTGCTGGCAGAGAATGGTGCCCCCAGTATGACCCACTGGGAGGGCCAATTGCTTTTGGAAGTGCACACCTCCTTCACCCAAGGTGATTACTCTGAAGGGAAATTACTGTAAGAACTCATTGATGAAAAAGGAAGCCATTATTTCTGACCAAGTATACAGTGTCCTTTACGAACAGCACGGGGCTGGAAAACAAACCCAGGTGAGATCATGTGCTGGCCTTTTCCTCTCAGGTAAGAGTGTGAAAACTGCAGTGAACAATGTGGGCTCTGTATCGGTCTGCTCAACACTGGTATTGCTGCCTTAATGCAACCTGAACCCGTGACAGGCAGCACAAACTACTGAATTCCTTAAGTGACCTGGGAAGCTAATAGCTCATGTCTCAAGTGGCAGCCCTACTCCAAGCATTCTGGTAGCGAGGTGCCCAGTGGAACGTTTTAAAGCATGTCACTCTTTTGTATGGGCATGGAGCAAAGTGGCAGAGGCATGCTGACTTCCCTGCCTCCTTAGAAGCATGATTACTTTCTGGACTCACATTTCCTCTCCATCATGGTCCTACCAGAGCTGACAGACTGCCTCCTTCTCCTCTTTCGTCCCGCTGGGCTCTGGATGCCATTTTGTGTCACAAGGCTCACACGCTATTGCTGCTCTGCTCCTGCTCATCTCTGGAAGGCAATGAGGTCCTGGTGGAGGGCCTGTGGCAGGGAGGCATTACCTGCACATTTGCCAGCTGTTATACTCATGCTCTATTGAAAACCACAGCACACTGATGAGCTCCCTGCATGAACCAAGGATGACATGTAAAAAGATAACATTTCTTGTGGGATCAGCCTAGGCAATCTCCCCGTCTCCCTCCCATCCTCTCCCTCCCACGAAAACGAGACTAGATGCAATATATAGCCTTAGTCTTGTCTAGCCCATCACATTTCTGATGCATAAAGCATCCTCAAAACGTCCTCAGATAAGATATTTTCCCTACCTTGTGCAATTTAAGTTAACAATCAGTAAACATAAACCAATTCATGATTTAACAGGAAATACTGATTCAGCACGTAGTAGGGGGACTATTTGGCTAACACATCTGGGACACAGCTAATGCCACTGCTTCCAGATGTGTGCCCAAAACGGTGGGTACTGAGGCAATGTTGAGGACGTGAGAGCCTGCTGCAAGCTGTGCTCACGTCCCCAAGGCCTCCTGCTCCAAGGTGCATTTGAGGGCATTGTTAAAACTGGAGGAGCAACGTGACCACAAGGTGAAGGAGCTCTTATTTGGCTATGGGCTACAGATACCCAGGGATTCCAATTCTTTGTTAATTTTCCTTTATTCTGCTTTACTGCAGAATCCATGTAAACATCCCACCGAAGCAGGCACACTTGTAAAGCAGCACTACCTTAAAAAACAGATAAAAAAGGACTTTTGAAGCTTCTTCTACTTTTCTTTCCCACTTCAACTAAGAACTTTTCTCTCGAGCAGGAAGACGCATTTTTAATTTTTAAGAAAGATTATCGGGAACATGAATTTAAATACGGAGAGCCAATCTAGATTTGCCTGAAGGCACCCCAGAGTACCATCTAATTGTAAAAACTAAGAATGGAGGAGCCTTCTAAATCCATCCCACTGCTGATGGAGAATAGCTCCCCACAGGATATTTACAAGTTTTTAACGCCTTGGCCTTGTGCCTCACGTGCACCAGAGACATACTTTTAGGCCAATAAAACATCCCTTGTCATGGCTTAATGCTGGAAGAATTAATTTATCACTCATTATTTCCTCTTTTAAAGCTCTGCTCTTTGGATAGCTGTGACATAATTCTTAAAAATCACACTAGTTAAAGAGCAGAATACGCTGTCCCCTCTGGCTCCCTGCCCACAAAGGCCAGCTACTCAAATGGTTTCCTTCTCCCAGCTTAATTTCAGCTCTCGCAGCTGACAAGGGGCCAAACCCACTGATCACAGGGATGCTGGGTGGAACACCTGGAGTCCTCCTGCAGGTCCTGCCTGGGCACCCTCCAACTAAGGGTCTGTTGGAGGCTGGAAATGGTTCTTCCTTCACGGCGGTGGAAGGGTGTCCCTCTTGGGGCTAAATCAGGGAGTTACATCTAAATTCTGACAAAGCGAGGCCTGACAAAGCAAAGATGAAGTTTTGACTTAACTGGAGCCTGAGGAAATACGATTTCACTTTAAATAAGTCTCTCTCTGTCTCTCTCATGTACACACAATCCCAGTGTAAGTGATTTCATCTTTCAAAGCTGAAGGTCAGCCATTTCAACATGGTATTTTTTCCACTGAGTGTCACAGTTTCTGGTCTCCTGGCAGATCTGCACCATCAACATCCTAAATAAACCACAAAAGCAAGGCAGTTTGAACTCATTTGACGCTTTTATTTTAATGTAGCACCCAGCTTCATATCACATACATTTTCCAAAATTAGATGGACATAGTATAGAACACTATACATTTTGCAGCTTACCACGGGGACAGTCTGCAGCTGTGAAAACAAATTACTTAAATCTGGCTATCTAATTTATAAGTTAAAATTCAAATATATAATAGCCTTGGGGTACTTTTTTTAGATTAACAACAATAATGCTTGCAATACAACTTTTTTTATATAAAAAAATCAGTAACAGAGTAAAACATAACGCATATGTTCATAGCACATATCAAGATAGCTGAAAAAAGCTTCAAAATACATCATCTCTTTTCAAAGATACTAAATCACTAAGATTTACTTTTTTTCCTGAAAAAAATATTTTACTTTTTTAGTCAATAAAATATGTGGCATCATGAACGAATGTATTTTCTTGTCAAGGACTGTATGCTGAAGACCAAAAGGCTGATGATACTGGAAAATGGACATCCCTCATTTCCCAGCTAGCAACTTCTACAGGATCTCTTCCTCCTGATTTGGAAACTCAGCTGGGAGGAAAGCAACCTAGGCATCATCACCAACAAGCAATCTGCACATTATGCCCATCCTAAATGCTTCCCGTGAAGGGTTCCAAATCCCAACCATCCCTTTGGGGTCATTTTACCATGCAAAGCCTCATCACTCTATGCTGGCTAGCCTTGGCAGTGCTTTCAAATTGGAGACTGGTTTGGATTGGAAAGGACTTTGAAGATCATCTAGTTCCAATCCCCCTGCTGTGAACAGGGACACCTTTCACTAAATCAGGTTATTCAAAGCCCCATCCAACCTGGCCCTGAACACTTCCAGTGATGGGGCAGCCACAACTTCTCTGGCAACCATTTCCAGTGTCTCACCACCTTCACAGTAAAGAGTTTCTTCCTTATATCTAATCCAAACCTGCCTTCTTTCAGTTTGAAACCATTCCCTCTAGTCCTACCACTATATGTCCTTGTAAAAAGTCCCTCCCCAGCTCTCAGGTAGCCCCTTTAGGTAGTCAAAGGTGCTATAAGGTCTCCCTAGAGCCTTCTCCAGGCTGAACAACCTGAACTCAGCCTGTCTTCATAGGAGAGGTGCTCCAGCCCTCTGATCATCTGTCAAGATGGAACTGTCTGGATAATAGCCAAACAAAGTCCTCTCCCTGATGTGGATACAGAGTTCCCAGCAGCAAAACTACTGAAGATAATACTATCTGAAGATAATATTTTGACTTTACAGGATATCCAACAATTTACCAGTAACAAGGCTGCATTGACTAAACATTTACACTTCTGTTACATCACCAAAACTCTCTGGAAGAGCGAACCGAGGACTTTCTGGAAAGGGTTGGTAATGTTTCCACTGCATCCTAGTATAAAATTAGTAACTAGGAGAAAGACATTGATCGTTAAGGATTAATGTGTGTTCACAGGTAGTTTGTTTAATAGAGGCATGCCTCAGAAATGGAAACTGTTTGCCTTGCTTAATTACCAGGTCATTATTTATTTTGAAAGGCTCACGTAAAAATGGCTTATCTACAAAGGCAACCAGTCACTACACTTAGCTGGGCATTTTTCTTTTTTCACCACGGAACTACCATAAATCAAAACAAATATAGGTATCAGGTGATATGAATGTTAACAAACCCCTAAAGAAATACATGAACAAAAGGAAGACATGTGAGTGCACACTTGCACCCACACTGAGGAAGGTCTTTATCTGCTCAGCCTAGCCCTGTTCTGCAGACAAAAATATTTAATTGCCCACTGAAGACTTGAAAAGGGGCACCAGGCTCACGGTCACCATATCCTCTCAGATGCAAGGATGCCGTGCTCCAGCTCCTGTTCTCATTTATCCTCTCCTGCTGGGCATGTTGTGGTCTGCCCAAGTACCTACAGAAACTAGGAACGGAGGACAGTGAGAGCTCATGCATGGGAATGTGATCTCGCTCCTTGGTCAGGCTGGCAGCTGCGGCAGGCAGGCCTTAGTTGCTGTTCTGGGTCAGGCATGCCAGAGGCTTAAAAGCTGATCCCTCACCTGTAGCTCAAGAAACATTAAGCTTGTGAGGTCTCCCTTTCTGACCAAATGGTTTTGGACGTAGGAGCATCTCCCATCCAAAGTCTGAGAAAGTAAAGGTTTCTGCAAGAAATTATGATTTTGCTACACCCACATTTTTATAAAGGAAAAGCAATTTTGAAGAACATCTGTAATACTGGATTTAGACATGAATTTGGACCAGCCAGAGCCTGCTAACAGTAGCCATGAGCATGGCCACATGGAGCAACTGCCAGAAGCACTGTCAGAGCTTCAGGATGCCCCCTCCTCTCCTCAAAATGCTGACAGCTTCCCAAGAACAGACACACTTTTTCATTTTGTGTTGGCCATCAGAAATGCTTAACCATTGAGACATACAGAAGAGTAACCTCCTGCATCATATATTTAACACACCAACACCTCTCCTTGAATATTTCACTTTACTGATGTGTGAAGTACTGATGTATCCTCATCATAGCTGACATTTCACCAAAAAGAATACAAATCAACTCACATTCCAGTCATGGAAGCTGAGTGGGGTATTTGATTGCAACACTAAAAATGCGGGGATTGTTAAATACTTTCATTTATTAATCCAGAGGTAAAGTAACAGCCAAGCAAATACTTAATTGTTGGCTACGCAAATATCACAATTTCCAGTGAATGAAAAAAACCTCCTGGATTTTAGAGGAGAGACATTAGAAAATGACAGTATAAAGCAGACTCTTCCACTCTCCCCTTGAACAGCATCTATTCCATGAATAACTCAGGTGAAATAAATGGGAAATTATTTCAAAGGAAGCTCCTTTCAAACATTAAAAACTCCTCCATTGCCTTAAAAACGCAATGTGCACACTTTTTGGTAATCATTTAAAAGCTTTCCTTAAAAAATCACCAATAAAAGAAAAAACAAGTGTGCCATATGATTATTTCCTATGAAATAGTAAGGGCTTATTAACCAAATTACAATGTATGAACTAAAAAGCAAACAGGGCGAGCACTTAACCTCATTAAATCTCAGGAATGACTCAGTAGTATTATGAACAAATGAAATAAATGATGACAAATTCCCAACAATACCACTATTAGCAAGAGGGCAGTGGCTCTTTTGCAGCTTCCCAGAAAAGCTTGCATTCCTCACATTTTGTCACTGACCAGGAATGACCATCAGACCCCAGCTATGCAACAATCACATGAGAGAAGTCCCAAATCCAGAAGAACAGTTGTTGCTTGCTGACATAGTGATCTTTAGATGAATCAAAACTAGTGTATTACAAAAACAGACTTTCACTAACAATTCTGCAAATGCTTATTTTCACCTGCAGACTTCTGGATTTGTGTCCCCATCCACATTCCTTTCAGCAAAAGTAGACTGCTTCCTTATCACTTTAAACACTCCCAGTGATGCCTTTCTTATCTCTCAACAAAACTTCTGGCTGCTCTGGTGCCCTCTGATATGCCACGGCAGCCATTCCATGACACACCCCAAGGAGACGTTACCCAGCTGCTTCAAACCTGCTTCTCCTTTCTCTTCAGCCCCAGGGCCATCCTACAGCTAAAGGGAGGAAGCAACATACCCACAAGGGTGACAAAACTGCTGCACTGTTTCTGCAAGGTGAACACACACACTTAAATCAGGTCAGTGAAACACGTGCAGTGTCATGTTCAAGGCGGACAACAGCAGGTGACCTCCCCCTGCAGTAAAGCACATCATACCCATGGTGGGAGCAGGGCTGACATTATTATGTCTCAAGCCACCCAATCCAAGACTATTGCCCCAAAAAATAAAGCAACATTAGTTAGCCAGCTTCCACTGCAAGAACTGAGACCAAAGCCACCAACCACTGCATCCATGGAAAAATCCCCACAGGATTCAGCCGGCCCCGCATCAAACGCAGGTTAAACATTAATCTTTGCTTCTTCTCTTAGAAAATAGATGGGCATTAGCAGCTTTCTCCTATCAGTAGCATCTCCACTGATGTGCAAAGGAACCTTAACAAAAGCCTGCTGTAAAAGGCAATTACTTCAATCTCACATTTTATAGCCTCATACACAGCACTTTTGCTATCTTTCCTCTTCTGGAAGTACAGTTCTTGTACACATCCTTAAAAGAAATCAGCAGCTATTAAGACAACAAAGCAGACTAATACAAATGTACATAGAATAGCTTTTATAAAAATGCCCTGAATGCATTTTTAACCTCTTGTTAGAAACACACTGTTGGTTAAAGAAAAAAAAAGGAAAGAAAAAAGCTATACACCAGCCATCTCAAACATGCTAAAGGAATGCAGAGACACTGGTAGTTGCAAGCAAGTGCTCAAATACTGTTGATTAGAAACAGCTGTAGCTCAAAAGGTTTTTTTTTTTCCTAATTTGCAAAATAATTATATTTTAGTATTTTTTACTGTTCTCTTATATGATTTGAACTAATAAAATACAAGTTCTCTAACATTAAAATACATCCATGATTGCATAATAAACAGTACTAAGAAAATAATTATTTGACATGTGATTGAGGATAAAGATTCTGTACATCTTGCAAGTTCTATTCCTATGGTATGTTAAATCCACAGGTACTCTACAATCATACAATCCTACAGGAATCAGTAACATCCAGATGCACATCTCAGAGGATGAGTTTTCAATTTAAGCGAGAATTCAGGAATGTTGTACCTCTTAATGATCGGAGCAGGAGGTGCTGCCAAAACGCATATAAATCAGGAATTCTTTACATAAATAAAATACTCTCCAGTTATTAATTTCAGTGATAAACTGCATTTACACATTAGGCTGGGAAGGGGGAGGAAAGAAGGCAAAGCATCCCCCACTCAGAAATATTCCACAGTCAGGTATTTGTTCTCTGTACCTTCCTCACCTGAAAAGGCAAAATGTGCGTAATGGGGTGAAGAGACACAGCAAGGCCAGTCCTCCCCGCTGCCTTGGCAGAGACCCTGCTCAGCTGCACAGAACTCCTCTCCTTGCAACGCTGCTGGACACTGCTCTGCTCCTGCTCATGCACAGCCGTGCGTGTCACAAGACAGTGACAGGACGTAGCTGCTCCAGCTGTGTTTCCAAGGCAATTCGCTCCTTGTGAACCTCCTGCAGGAGGAGAGGTGTGTTAGAACTTTTGGGATGCTCGCATGGCACCACCCTGCTCCAGTAAAGGGCAGCCAGGCAGGCTCTTGCTGACCCCCCGTGAAAGGTATGGGACCCCCCTGCAAGTATGGGAGCTGGGCTGGACTACAACTCTTCCAGGGTCTGCTTCCCCATTTGGGCAGGCTCAGAGCCCCAGTGTAGGAGTGCACCTGAATCCCCCTGAGCATCAGTGCAAGATGTGCCTGAGGAGTACCCATCAAGATTTCTGGTCTCCATAAAAACAGCAGAGCTCTGCTCTATCAGAAACCTTCCAGGCAGCAATACAACTTGAAGGACAAGTTCAGTTTTCTTCTTGTGTGAACTTAGGCAAACTTCTCTGCCTTTTCCTGCTCTAAAACACAGGTAACAGCACTGGCCTGCTGAAGATGGAAGCAAATAAGACCTGACCCAAGGAATGATGGCAATGTGCTGTCACTGAAAGCTTTCATCTCTGTGCTTATTTCAATTACTGTCCTGTATTTTGTTCTGATTTCAATACTGCAGACACATAACTGATTGCAGGGAGCTTTGTCATTGATTTTCAATGCGTTCCTTACCTTCAGCTGCTGCTGGAGCTCACTGTTCAACCTGGCGAGCACAGCATTGGCTTCTTTGTTTTTTCGTATAGCGGTCTGAATAGCCCTTTTCTGCTTGGAAGGCTGTCTGCCAGACAGATAAATACAAAACATTTCAATTAAGAGCCTCAACACTGGCTGATGCCAGAAGAGCACCCACCCATTTTGCATAACTCTCTGCACCCTGGACTACGCTTCAAAGACAAGGTACAAACTACAGATTTAAGAGAAGAAAAATATAACACTGAAATGAGATGGCTTAATCAGGTGGAGTATTTGAAACTTAGTTAACCTGAATGACTGAAATATTTTAGGCTGTCTCAATTATTTCAAAATCACTGCATTCTCATTGGGCTTAAAAATGATCCCTGCATAGCTGTGCTTATTGCAGCATCTTTGCATTAGCTGTTTTCAGCCATTTGTAGAATTTAAAGAGTCAGGAGTGGTTAACAGAAAATACAAAAAGCATTCTATACAGAAAGAAAGAAAGGACATTGGCATGAAAATGCTGTCTCAGATTTTTGCTGATTCTGATGTTTCTTTACTTCAAAAATTAATACTTCTTTTATTCAGTCATTTCCACCAAAACCATCTGACATCACAAACAGGAAGATGACTGATGGACTTCCCTCAGCTCTTTTGCTGCTAAAACAAAGGATGTATCTTTTTGATTTCAATAACTTATTTTATTAATTAAGAATTTTTATTACTTCATAGCCTGTGGTAACTGACCTGAAGGAAATGACAGCTATGCAGACAGGTATAAAAAGAGACAGCTGTACATAAGGACCAACCTATTCAAAGCAAGAGAGATAACAACAGCAAAAAAGAAAGAAAATACAGAAAATACTGACTGAACATCCAAGCCCCTTTCCAAATAGATTAAAGTTTTACATGAGGCAACAAGAGCTCTTTAATGCCAGATTTGATCTAAAACAGATCTTCTATTTAAATATGGTCCAGTGGCACACAGTCCCCATTAGCTCCTCTCTCTTAACAGAGCTGATGGCACTGATTTTTGCAATAGACTCTTCCTCACAGCACGGCAACAGGACTTATGCTGTTATCTTCCAGTGAACTGTCAGTTTTCTGCTTCACTATCTTGCTGCAAACTACTCTCCATAGGCTATAAAGTAATAAATGATAGGAAAAAAAATAAAAGCAGGGCTATATAGGTCTGTGGCCATTTTAACATTTTAAGTAAGATATAGACAAGACAGGGTTGAGATGTTAACAAATGCTGTTATCTTTGAACCACTATGGAATATGCATTCCCAAAGCACAAAATAGTACTTTAAGAGCATCCTAGGAGTCTTACTACTTATTCTAATTCTAATCTCCAATTATGCAGCACCGATTCAGTCTACTGATAAACAGTTTGCCAAGAAATGCTCAATTGATTTGGGCAGCTTGATTTTGTTTCAGACTGAATCAGATGTCTTTGCAAGGCCCTGGGTGATGGTGGGGTACAATGTTTGCACAGTGTTTCAGCTGAGGGAGATGCACAGACCCAATAGGGTTTCAAGTGCCTTCACTTACCCCTTCTCCACCACTATTAAATACACACAGAGTGAAATCCCTGCAAGTCTTTGTTGCTGACAGCTTTGACAGCTGTATTTATGAAAGCAAATAATACATGTTGGGTTTGGCCATTATCAGATGGACCACAAGTCATCTGTGGCTCAACTCACACCAGTGGCAAGCCCGTTTCCAACATGCCTTGCAATGAAGAAATATCACAAAGACATGACCAACATCAAGCATTTTGTGACTCAGCTTGGTCGTATCTGTCCACATGAAGGACCAAAATTCCAGAAGACACATGCAAGGCAGAAACACATACCCTCACATATAAAAGGAGTTGTGTTAGAGATGTTGGTGTTAGAGATGGTTGAACAGCTAGGCTTGCTCTTCAGCCATGTCTACCTGGTACAGAAGTAGGACACCTTTGAAGAGGTTATCTACCTATAAATACCACTGACAGTCACTACAGGTTTAGTCTGCATTTGAGAAGACTGATGTAGATTTCTGAGACCTGTATCTCATGAAGCATTCTCACAAACAGAGCTATTAAGCACAAAAGTATACAAAGAGCAAACCCTGCTGCATCAGATCTCATGTTGCAGTTTGGCATGCTTGGTACAGGCTTTTACTTTTGGACTGGGAGGTGAGGCTTGACTGCTGGCAGGGAAGAAGTCACGTTTCTAGTGGGAGAAAGCTCAGGAGTCTCCAGCCCTTGTGCCTCTGTCCGGAGCTTCCTGCGGGCGGGTTTGGAGGGTGGCTGAGCAAGAACAACCTCCTGAAAGGAAAAAGCACAGCAATGTTAAGTCAGGCCATATGTGTCCTATCATTAGGCTGGAGAACACTTGTGACACATAAATTGCTGACAGCTGGTTAAGATTTCATAATTTAAAGAGGTACAGAGCTTAATTCAAATTTGGTAATAGCCTCTCAGGTTTCTGACTTTGAAAAAGGAACAATAACTCCTACAATCCCTTCATGAATAAAAGGTGTTTTGCCTTCATCTGGATGACACACTCTTCAGAACTGGGTGGTATAGCTTAGTGTGCACTGGGTAGAGGTGGAGGGACAGGTATAAATACATGTACTAGCCCCCAGTTGACCCAAAACAGAGCAAGATTTATTTTTGACTATGCTCAGTTGGAAAGAATCAATAATCAATCACTTGCATCCCAATTTACTGTCTCACACATCTGACAAGGAGCCTCTCCCTTCTCCCCTCCTCTCTTACATGAAGCAACACTGAGTATAGTTTTAAAATACAAATTCATGAAATAATCCATGCAAAATTAACATGTTGGAAGTATAGAAAGCCAGCTATTTCTCTTTATAAGTTACATCAAAGAAACAGTCTGAGTTTTCTAGGTGAAGCAGAGTCTTGGATTTTTAGGACCTCAGTGGTTAGAAGTGTTTTCATTATTATAAATTAAAACATCCTTTCTTTTGCAATGCGAAGTAGTTTTACCACCTTATAGCTGATTTAAATTATAAATATAAATGTATCCTCTTCAGTGTATTTTATTATTAGATCTGTTTTACACGGGATGTAACTATTACTGCCTCATTTGATGAATGAGAAAGCTAGGACTCAAAAAGTTGAATTGACTTGAGAAGGATTTTTTTCAGTATCACAGACAAAATCAAACACCAAATTTCACTATCGCACATTTTACTGGGCTAGATTATCTTCACTACTGTGTTTTGGCCAAATGTTAGTAAAATAAGAAAAAAATTAATGGGGAAACATTTCATGACAAAGCAATTACAAGGAAAAAACCAACACTGTAGTAAGCAGCCTGACTGACAAGAAGAGACTACTATGAGTGATACAAAATGTAACCGATATAAGACCATCAATCATTCCATTAGAAGGGTTGCAATTATTAAAATAATTGGAATTATAAGGAAAAAGGTTTAATAAAAAACAGTTCTGTAATTACTGCAAAAAAATCTAAAAATATTATCAGATGTTCTGATCAGGATGTCAGCACATCATGACTGCACAGATCTCTGGTAATGCCACCCTCTGAAATCCTCTGCACAGGCACAGCTCCCTGCAAACACACCACGTACAGCAAGGGAGGAACTTGCATGTGCCTTCCACAACTATAATGCCAAACACCCAAACCCAGTCTACCTTCCACTGCCCAAACCCTGCCAAATCCATAGGATAAATCCCTCTTCTCTTTCAAACACAATACTGTAAGCAACGGTCCAATACCTAAAAGCAGATCCCTCTGCAGGGGCTCTTCGGTTGGCTGCTGCTGCACCAGGCTTTGGAAGGTGGGTCAGCACTGCAACAGCCACCTGCCTCCCACACCCCACAGCCTGGGGCTTTGCTGCTTTTTAGGGAACCAGGTGGGATGAGAGTGAGCATGAAGTAGGTGGACCACAAGGATTTAACTTCCCCAGCAGGGCTACAAAGCAGAGTAAGGAAGAAGCAGGGGCAGGCTAGAAGTAGCATGGGATGAGCACAAGCTGAGCAAGGACACTGCCCAGAAAGCCCTGACACATACAGAAAATGATGACACTGGATGTTTGTCTGTGCCCCCTGTTACAGTAAGAAGAGTGATGGTGCTCCCTGGGCATGGTACATACTCCATCCAGCACCTGCCAAAAGTTCTTGGTTGGGCTCATTAAATGTCTTGCAGGTGCTCTCTGGCTGCAGGAGGGGCCAGAGTGGGGAGGATCTGTATTTGCTCCCTTTCCAAACCTGTTCTGGCTGGGTCTGGTGGAAGGAGGTGGTCAGAGCATGACCAGGAGAGGAAAAATGCTCACAGCCACTGCAAAGGCCACTCCATCCCTAAGCCCTTTGAAGTGTGTCATTTTAATTTCAGTGCTTACTTTATACAAATGATAAGTTCATACAAAAACATGTTAGAAACTGCACATCTTGAGCAAATCTCTCCCAGTCTATGTACATTTAGTGGCAGATCCTGAACTCTAGGAAACAGGGGTGTTTACATCAAAATCAAATCCTCAGTAAACTGAAACCAAGAAGTGCATCACACTTTGGAGGAACTACAGAGAGACAGGGGTTGAGTATAGTCAAACTGTTTTTTGTTTTCCCTATGGCTCCACAAGCCCCTATTGATTTGAAATAAATGGCAAGCTGCCTCTCTCAAAGCACGTGCATCAATGTATATGTACTAAGAGGTTTCTTAATGATTTGAGTTGATATCACACATGATCACAGTTCTCTCCAGCATCTTGACCTCCAGAGAAGGTAAACATGTAAAAACATAATCCTTACCCTCTATTTGCTTTTAAACTTAAAGCAACCACATTTGTTGATGAAGGCAAATCACTCCACAATGGTACAACGTGTGCAGATCTCACCTTTTTTGCTGAACTGTTTTCTTCTGCCTGCGATGGGGGTCTGTTCATCTGAGGATGTAATTCAACCTCAGATGGTTGCTCTGTCTGCAACAACAAATAAGTCATTGCTACACCCTGAAAATGACTAGCAGTCACATACAATAAAGTCAATGAAAGGAAATGTTACACACAAAGGAAAAGTTACTTTAACAATTCAACAGTAGGGAAAATGGAGATCTAGGGTGACAGCAGAATGGATGACATATGTCTTTTGCAGATTTTTAATGAAACCATATTCGTACATTTTATTGTGCTGGAAAAACAGGAGAAAAAATTTTTAGTGAAGCATTAGGAACCATGTCTCTGAATGTAAACAATCTAGTACCCAGAATTTCTTCAAGAATTACCATTATGGTCTAAATACTCAGATAAAAACTAAGAGAGTGGGAAAAGGCTAAAAAGATCTTGGATATGCCCTATCACCTTATTATCACCTGAAACTGATGAAAATTCATAGGAGTAAGCCTCTGTCTTTGAAGTTTTCGAGGCTGGAGTGACAAAGCCTGAATCATTCCAAAAATTCCAGCAAAGTTACTGAAAACACAAGTCGTAAAAAAGCAGACAAATCTTCCCTCCTCCCTTCTCACATTTCAAACAGAAACCCAGCTGAACACTCACCACCCAGATCTACACATCTGCAAAACAAAACACCTGGTTCCCAACATATCTGACTGAGAAGCAAATTAAAATAGAGGGTTAATCCCTTGCTTTGCCTCTCATGAAAGCTTTCTGTACCTTTTGATTTCCTCCACCAGGACACGGCACAGCACTGGGGAGGGTGGCAGGATTTAGAGCTGCCTGTCCCCAGGTGCACAGCAGCAAACATGGTTATTATACACATGGTTTTCTGTCCAGAAGGTAAGGGCTGGCTCTCCAAGATGGGGAAGGCAGGCAGGAGCAGGAGGCTGAGGGCACTTGGCACTGGCAGACAGCCTCTTCTCCTCTTTCCCAGCTTCTGCCAAGTTGGAGCCAGGGTGGCAATGGCCCCCAGGCAGGAAGGGTAATCTGCCATCCTGCTCCCTCCTCAAATAAGGCTCATTTCTACACCTGTGAAAGCCTGTGCTTAAAACCAAGTCCAAGGCAAACCTCAAACTTCTAAGGGGCCAGGATTTTAGCCATAATAATAATCTGTTGCACACCGAAGAACGTAACTCACTGTTGCCAAGAGGCTTCTGCATAGGCCCACCACGCTCTGTCACAAGTTTCTAAGTGCTTAACTCTAAGTTAAATAAAAACAACAGAAAGTACAGAATTTGGTATCTTTAAAAAGGCAGAGCTTTTCCATACCGTTTTCATTTCTTCCGTAATAGACACAATAAGAGTGGTACAGAAAGGTGCAAGGGAAATGGGATTCTGTGGTACTGGTCTTCTCCAACCCTACAGTATCAAATATGTGCACAGAGGAGGAAGTTTTGAAATTAATTTTTTTAAAACATGTGTTAAATCCTTCAGGAGAGGAAAAAAAAGGTATTTTGACTGACAAGATTTCTCTCCCACCTTTTAAGTGTGCTACATCTGTAGTGTTACCTGATGGCTAAAAATCCCCCAAAGAACCCCTCACACTGTAATCTTTCCAGTATTTGAATATTAATATCTTAATTTTTTTTAAATTTTAATAACTACTGGATGCTAAGATCTGAATTTTGAAAAGCTTTTTATATATTGAAGGGCTTCCTCTCTAAATGTAGATTTCTGGTCAAATAGAGTGAAATGGAAAAAAGCAATCTTTTTTTGTGTGTTATAAAAATCAAACACCTTTGAAAGTCCATTGAATGCAACAGAACATTTCTTTATCAGCAAGCTGAATGGCCCATAACCTCCCTGATTTCTACAACTGCTTTTTATACATTTGAAAGAAATGAAGACTGTAAGCACAGCTAACAGTAGCCTGGCAAAGTCCACGAGGGATGAATGAGTCCATCAATAATTGGGGGATGGCAAAGCTCAAATAATGAACAGAACCACACAGTAAGTTTGGGCCACATCAATTTGACAAACCATTCATTCATTTGGGGACAGAAAGAGTAAAGCCAGCCCTTGAGAGAGACATGTAATACACACACTATGAAGTCCTCATGGTACAGCTTTGCTGTGCGACACAGAACAGTGCCAGGGTACAGGAGAGACAGCTCTTAGTGACCCTTCCTGGACACAGAGCACGAAATACCTGCCTTAACCAGGCCAGGCAGGCAGTTTCTGGTGCTCACATTCTTATTGGAGCCTACACTAAACCTTGCATCAAAAGCAAAAATATTTTAACTTATTCCACAGAATGGAGAGGAAAAAAAACCCCTGACCAACTCCAAGTTATTTATATATAGATAAAAAAATGCAGCTTTTGAAGAACCAGTGTGTTCAAACAAGGTAGAAGTAACTGAATAGATTGGTATTCTACGATGTCAGTTTCAAATAATCAGAAAAATTGAAATCACTGTCAGATAAGGGGCCTAGAGGGGAAAGAAAAATTAAAAACAAAAAGGGGCCCAAACTTTTGCAGAACCACCCTCTCTTTTTTCCTTTCTGTCATTTTTTTTTTAATGGTCTCATTGCAGGAGAACACTATTTTAAACCAAGGGGACCTGAAAATGGAAAGAAAAGGTAAACCTGGTGTTCTGGTGAAAGCAAATATAAATTGCGGTGGTAATGTCAAAAACTGTAAGATTTCAAAATCTGTGAGAACAAGACACATATTTTGCAAGGTGAGTGTTGTGATGTGTCTGTCAGGCACAGCCTGCAGCCCATGCTCAGGGCTGTGGCACCCGCTGGCTGAGGCTGGGTCACTGGGCTGGCCACGTCTCCCTGCTGCCAGGACATGAGGATGGCAAAGTTCGTCAATCAGCAGTGCAGGGGCTGGTAAAAATAAAGAAATAGCTACATCTGATCAAAAAAACCAAAATAGCTACATCTGATCAAAAAAACCAACCAACCACCAACAACAACAACAAAAAACCCAACCAAAAACAAACAAACAAACAAAAAAAAAATCAAAAAACCACCCGAAAAACCCCCTAGTTCTGGTGATGCATAATGAATAAAACCAAGTGACTGCCATGTCCCTAAACTGCCACCTAGTGGCACGCGGGACAGGCCATGTCTGAGTGCTTGGCACATGCAGCATGCATTGATGCAAAGGTTTGCTGGTGCAGCCAACCCAACAAAGTCCTCTCTGAGAGGCTTTACAAACACATCTGCAAGCTGATGTCTCCCCACAATGTCCCCACACAGATTTTAAAGGAAAAAGAACTCCTTCTTTTTCTTCTGGCAGAGGGATTCTTTGCAGATTTCCTTCCCTTCACTGGTTTGGACGTGGGGTGAAAGTCAGTATTTATAGCCTTCTGGTATTGGCCAGAGAGAGCCTGGCTCAACAGTACTCTGGTCCTGCAGTGGAGGACAAGGGGAGATCCTTCAGGAGCAGCTGAGGTGAGTTCCCTTTAGTTCTTCATCATTTTAATACCATGCTTAGCATAGTCTGCAGGCAACTCACTCAGACACATGGCAATAAAGTACCTCCCTCCAATCACAGAAATGTCTTAAATTTTCACACATCTTGGCACAATTATATTTGGGTTTAAATTCTTCACCACTGGTTTATTAATTATACATTAAGCAATATGGTCTTCCAAAGGAAACTCCATTTACGGTAGTGTAGAAGTGCTTTGATGGAGGTGTCTCACGTCCTCAGAATGGAGTAATCTACTGACACTGGGAATGCTGCTGTGCTGGCTGGGAACACACCCAGGGTTACAGGAGATGGGCAGAGAATACCCTGGTCATCTGCACTATCAGCAGGGCAGAGTCTGCAGACCAGACCTAATGGGATCTTGATTTTGGGAAGCAGGGTAAGTGACCACAGAAAAGAGCAAGAGAATGTCCTATTCCAAATCTCCTGAAGAGATTCTCTTTGCAGAGAACCAGTTTAGAACTAACCAGTCCAGTTACTAACAGACAGTATCTCCTGTTTTGTCAGCACACCCTCAAATTTTATAGGAATAGCCATACCCTTCTCATTCTTCCAGGCAGAAGGTAGAACTGGCCAACAAAATTTCTGTGCAATGGACACAGACAGAGCCCAACCTGCAGCCTATGGCCAACACTGAGCATCAGGACAAATAATTCCTCATCGTTAAGGAGAGTATTAGGAGTTGCAAATGCTCATTATTTCATTGCATGATCCCTGACCAGGCACTGATAATCTCCTCCCTGCTCCATGTGACGATGCTTAACAGTACCTTTCTAGGAGAATATGTAACGCTCACTTGAGCACCGAGTGCTTCAAAAGCCTCGGATGAAAGATTTTCATAGCGGTAGGAGAACACAGTATCTCAACAACTGGTTCTTCGCTTACATTTCCAGTTGTTTTGCTTTGCAGTGCTGGATTGTATGCAGATTTCACACCCACTTTTCAAGACGATCCATAACTCATCTTCCAGAACAGAAGATCTACACCAAGCTTTTGCATTTCTGTTACCTGATAGCCTTTTTGCAAGAGGTGAAGTATACGTATTCAATCATTCCCACAATTCAATTTCGCCCGCACTTATGCTCCACGTTAACTTTACACATGGAAATAGTCCCATTGTAGTCACTGGTACTACTCATAGAAATGAAATTATCTCTGTGCATTCACTGGAGTAGCCCATAATCATTACCTATATAGTGCCACTGCTTAGCTTTGCAAAAAAAGTATTGAGAACAGCTTATCTGTGAGAAAAAGTAGGATACTAAATATGCTTAACGCTCTGCATGTGCCCATTGCAATCTTCTATCATCTCTATGCAAGTTCATTTAAGAGGTATTTTGCTCCTTTCTAAACACTCATATTTTTGTGCTTAAAGCCAATTTCTGGGAAGTCTAGACATCTCAATTCCAGTTTCTGTGAGTCCCCTGCATCCCACACTGAATCATCAATTCTTTTTATTGCTTATTACAAAAACTGAAAATGGTAAGACAGAAAAAAACCCCACAGGGATGCAAATGCAACAAGCTGCCAGGGTGCTTAGTGTGCTGCCTGCTTTCTCAGTGCTGTGCTGCCCTGAAGTTTTGATAAGCTTTTTCTTTCCCTGAGCTATCTGAGGGCTGGTGATAAGGTTGAGGAGAAAGGCAGTAAATACAAACAAATTGCTGCAATGTTCAGCTCATTCACAAGGAAAGAATAGGACCCAGATGGAAGCATTAACAATCTGTTTTAATACTTCAACTTCCACAAAACCAGATTAACGTAAGCTAGAAAGGCATATGTGCATTCCACTAGAGATACAGGCATTGGGTTCTTAGCTTCTTTTTTTTGTTATTATGATAAATGTGAAGCCAAATTAAAAAATTGTTACAACACATTTTAATTAAGATACTCGTCTTCTTCCACTTTTCCAGAAACCTCTTTAGAAAGGATTTTACAGCATCCATCAACTACTCCTCAAATTCAATTTTAACTGTGCTAGTTTCCACCACTTCTTAAACAGTAATTTATTTTATCTGGCTGTCTTAGATTTAATATATAATTTTCATGAGAGGAAGATAATCCATTTGTATTATATTAAAGTGGCAGATGGCAAAATCTTTCATGTTATAGAAGACTTTCAGTTTCATTACTGTTACAGGCTTCTTCAGTACCTATTGCACGGCTTATACAACATATGTTATACTGCAGCCAAAACCGTGGAGATAATCAAAAAAATCCCCACCTTTCCTTGCACAGTAGTTGTAAATGCAAGCTAAAAAACTATTCCTTTCATTTAATATAAAATAGTTGTTTGATAGAGTACCGTCATTTGATAGAGTACCGTGTAAAATTGCATGGTGCCAAAAGCAAAATCTTCACTTTTGGGGGAGGGGTAATTTTTATTCATGTAACAGAAAAGTTCGTCCTGTAAAATTCCAGGTGTCCTGCCAGCACTTGAAATTCCTCATGTAATTTTACAGAATAAAAGAATGCCTCAGTATTTTCTCCAAACAACCTTGTAAGCAAGCCCAACCTCATCCTCCATGTATCTCTGCCTTAGCCAAAGACGCTGGTGTGGGGGGGATGCCTGGACCACCTCCCAGCACAGAGCCTGCACATGGCCATCCTGCTCCAGAGGCCCAGAGGTGTCAGCAGGACAGATGGGCATCATTCCCCGCCTCTTGGCCTCAGCACGGGCACGTGTGATTCATGGTTACAGACCCAGCCTGAGCATACCCCACGCTCGTGGCTCTCCATGGATTCAGCAGGATGTGGAGGCATGTTAGTAGAGACAACTTCTTGAACTGGGTCCCAGTTTTCACTTGCAATTCTGGATGATGAATGGCCAAAAAGCTTCAAGGAGTTATGAAGTATCAAGTAACATTTGGAGAGCAGAACATTCAATTCGTTAAGAAGAATAATATCTTTGCTTTCCAACACCACCAGGGGCTGTGAATGGGCAGGGTGACCCACCCATCATCCCTCACAGTGCTTCATTTCCAGGATTTCACCAAATCAATAACATCTAATGGCAATGATGGCCACTAAACTGACAGCCGAATTCTGAGCTCATGTAACATGGAGAGATTTTAATTTTCAGAGTTGCACTGTATTCAGGGTACTTCAATTTGATAATGTTAACATCTGCCTACCTACTCTACTTCACTTGAATGCTTTGCCTTCACCCATAATTTTTTCAGTGCCTGCCAAAACTGCCAGCACGGAATCAGTGGGAAAAACACATCCCAAGGTCTCCAGAAAGGAAAGTGCAGCACAAACCAGTGTGAATTTACAAAACCAACAGGCTTAAAATTGTGACTCTGGGAAAAGAGATCAGGAACATCAGTTTTTTCAGCCAAGATACACAGAGTTTTCTTCCAGTCCCACTCTTTTCAAATTCTCTTAGACAGCACAGGCAGGATTGAAGATACGCCATCATTACTGGACAGGCAGGTACTGAAATAGAGTTAATTTAAATAAAGGAACATTGATCTAACTGGGCAACGTTGCAGATAGTTAGCTGATGTTGGATAAAATCCTAATTTATATTTGCTCTTCAGTGTTCATCCATAACTCCTATTAACATAAATGTTACTAAATCTCCCAGAGAAAACAGCTGTGGTAAATTACTTCTGTAGGCTTAAAAGCCAACAGTAATAAAGTATTATTTTGTTTTCCATTAAAAAAATAACAACAGGGGCTTATATGAGATGTGCATACATGTTTGGCTCCAGCAGAACGTTATTTATGAGGACGCAAAGTTATTTTCTATCCGAAATCTGTGTCACTGCAAATCAGCTGCATAGCTATTGCCTTCCTACCCTGATTCTTGCACCTCCATGTTGCACAAAATTTCTCTGTACAGCCCTGGGTCTGCCCAGAAGTTTTGGGGCCACCTTTATGCCATTCCTCCTTGATGACTTAAGTGTACTATCGAGTTAGGAGCACAGGATGAGGAAAACTTATCCAAGCCACTGAATCCCATTCTCCAGAAGCACAGAAAAAACCCACAGCAGGTATTTCAACAAGCTACAGATTATCTGTTCTATATACTATAGCATGCCCTGGGAAATAAGCAGAGGTAAGGCATTGCCAGTATCCTAAGCCTACAACAGCTTGAAGTATATTAAATATTTATGGTCAAAAAAGTTGGGGAACTGATATGGATAAAATTATCCTTAAATCCAAGAAGCCACTGCAGACTTGCTAAATGTGAGATGTGCTACTAGAGATCACAGAAGGTATCAGTGAAGTTACACACAGGCTTACGCACAAAAGGAAAACACTTCAAAATAACATACCCAAAACAAAACTTCTCGTCTATGTGTAAGTGTTTTTCCATACATAATCTTTCCAAGCACTCTTTAGAGAATTGAGGCAAAACTTGAATTACTTATTTTTTTAATAGGAAAGCAATATAAATTGATGACTCTAATAAAAGATTTCATACTGCAATTCACAATGTCTTACTGTAAACATAAATTCAAAATGGCTTGCAATGCAGAGAGGTACGGGCTGGAATTTGGGTTAAAAGGTCACGAATGGAAGATGATGATGTATCCACACTACTTACACTGGCCTTTTGTCCATCTTTATTAAGTTTACTTACAGTCACCATAGGGACTTCAGATAAAAGCATCACTACATCAGAAAAGCATCTGGTGAAAGCTCTGAGGAAACTTTAAGTACAGCTTATGGACTGATCCAAAGTCAATAAAATGCTGACTTTGGCAATGGAGACACTTCCTGAGAAGGAGGTACCATAGCCTTTTAGAGGCCATCAAGAAAAAAGAGTTAAATCCACCAACTCCAAAAGCTGTTACAGAAGTAAAAGGAGATGCAGCCACCACCTGTAAAGGTGTCTGCCCAGCAGAGGTGTGGAACAGCACGGGCTGGCAGCAGCAAGCTGAGCAGAGAAGCCAGCCCTGCTGCTATTTGCCATGAATGGGCCCAGTCCTCACAGGATCTCAAGACTTGAGCCTGCCACAGTAAGCCTGTGCATCCCCTGAGCTGTGAAGTCAAGACACAACAGTATCAGCTCAGATATCACCTTGTGCTCTGCTCACCGTCATACAGTCCATGTCCCTTGAAATTCAGCTGCCTGGACTAGGGAAGCAGAGTTGGATGTGGACATAATTTAGGAAGACTGTGATATGAGTGGAGACACTTGGCATGCTCTGAATAACCAGTGATTCAGTAACTCAACAAGGTTGATTACCTTGGAGATTCTGACAGGAAAAATAATGTTTTCCTAAAGTCTGAAGTAAATTCTACTAAAAAGCACTGCAACACAGGACCAAAGTCAAGGTGCCGTTTCCATACTGCTATTGATTAAGCTCATAGGAGGACTTCTCCACTGAAATGTAACACCTACCCCTTGGTACCTCTCTTTTATGCACTTGGGTCTTTACATCCCATGAGCCCTTCAATCTCACTCGAAAGAGCCAACCGGTTCAAGCTGCTTCTCAGTCATCCATAGAAAACCGTAGTCCTCAGAAAGAAATTATTTCCTTCTCCTCCTCCATCAACTGATTTCCAAGGCTAAGCCAAAATAATCATATCATGAGCATACTCATAAGGTGCACAGCCACCTGAAATATGCAGGGTTTGCTTCACTTCCAAGCTACATTTGTCAGTAACAGTGCTTAACTGCAGGCCTACAGCAAATGAACCAAAGATGATTTTCAATAACATCGTTGAAAAATAAGTTAAAACAGAAATTCAAGAAGAGTTTGGTAAATCTTGAAACAAGAAAAAGCTGAATATGCAATTTCAGCCTTATGGCTTTTCTTCAGTTCTTGATCCTGTCTCAGCTTTGAAAGCAGATCCCTTCTTCCAGCTTCTCTGTGGTCTTTAAACCAAGGGCCCCACTGGACTACTGTAATCCATATGCTCACTATTGCTTACATGCTATTTGCAAAGGTCAGCTCAGCTGAATTATGACCCCATCACACATACGTCCCTATTGTCTGTTACCTTTATCACAGAAAGGCATGCTTGGATAAAAAATAAACAGTGTGATGAGCATAAAGTTTATTATGTTTTCAAGAACTAGTTTTATATACAGTTTTGAGAGACATGAGAACAATAGTATTTTAATATTTGAATCAATATCTTTAAATATCATCAGAAATAAGTTATGTAAATATAAGTGATATATGTTAGCAAAGCATCAGCTGCAAATTCATTACTGAGCAGACAGAGAAACCACTTTTTTTTTTCTTTTAGAAACCAGACCTTTGTGATGGAGAGGATTGGATGAAAAATTTCACATGAGAATCTCCTTGTGTTTATAATTTCAGAAAGGTCCTATATTCTGCATATCCCAATGTAGGATGAGCATTTGGTTCAGTATTTGGTAAGGAAGCTGCTGGACATGCATAAACGAATTAAGTTGTCACTCCCCTGCTAAGGACATGCAACTTGATCGCAGGACAAGAGAACAGATAATTAACAGAACCTTGCTTGAAACCAATGGTTTTGTTCTCTGAGAGCAGGATTTGTTGTAGTTAGTGCTTTTCCCAATGGCAGCAAGAGGGCTTGCACTGCACAGAGCCAGCGCTATGAGAAGCTGGAGCAGCAGCAGGAGGGCTGGTGTGGGTTGCAGCAGCAACTGCTGCAGGCACACGGCTGGGAAGTAGGGAGCTGTGCTGTGGGATCTGAGGAAGCCAGAGGGAAATGCTGCTCTCGGGGAGTGTCAGAAAAAGCAGGAATGTCATGGGTGCACTAAGGGGCATGTGCTGTTAGCAGCATGGTTAATGGCATCCTGGCTGGGGAAACATGCCAGCTCAAACCAGTGTTTTACAGTCCTCAAGGCAGAAACTGCACTCAGTGCTAACAAGGGCTGGGGAGAGGAAGAGCACAACCAGCAGCTGGTGGAGCTGGGGGTGGCAACAAGCCTCTAATCGTTTCTATCACAAGCACTGTGCAGTAAGAGGTGTTCAACAGCACACTCTTAAGGGTGGAGCCAAAGCTCAAGTTGATGACCATTCTGGCCCAAGGAAGGTATCTCACCAGCTTTTTGTATGTAAGGGCTGTCAGCTCCCCTGTGGATTTGTGTCCTGTTATACACTGCATCTAAAGGAGTAATGTATGAAGCATATTGCTGCCTAAGACTTAACACAGCCAACAACATAGAAAGAAAAAGATTATGATCCTCCATCATTTCCTGAAACATGAAGAATTATCTGGATGCAGACATGCATGATTTTGTCAATTTGTGTTGTGCTGTAGTTGTGTGATGCTCTAAAAAACAAAACCCAAAAACTCACCCAAAATGAAAAATAAAAGCACACCACTAATGGTTTGAAACTTTACAACATAACTGACACGGCATTTGCTTCCTTTCAGTATTATTTTGTTAAACCCATGGGTGCCATGGGTTTAAAATGGGTGCAATGAACTCTTCTATGCCGTGGCTCCCTTAGCAGATGCCCTCAGTGCATTTGAAGCCCAAGAAGCAAATAGCAATAGCAGGTATCAAGCCCATGCCTTCAGGCATGAAACTCTTTTTAACAGACTAGCTTTGCTAGCCTTTAATTTACAATTAGGTCTAGTGGATGCATGTCAGCTCCACTGCAAAGAGGTTTAATTAGTCTGTAATTTGACACTGCAACACACTGGCCAGACAGACCAACGAAGGAAGACATGGAACTGCAAACTGCAGATTTTCATTAACTTGGAAGCAAGAACAACTGCTGTGTCCAAGCCAACTTGTGCTAACCACTGCAATGGTAACATAAATAAACAAATAACACACAGTAAAGAACTAAAGCTTTGTCCATACCTGAGATACAGAAGGTCGAGGGGGCAGTGCAGGTGGTGGTGGGGGCAGCCAGCCAGACCTCACAGCTGAACAGTGGGAAAAGAAGAAGATGATGATAAAAAACACCAACCAAACAAAACCACTGTAATTTAATTCCAAATAAACCCAGGATTAATTCCCAGGACAAGTGGTAATTCCTCCTAGTGAAGAGGCAGTGTTCAACATTTAATAACAAAACCCAAACCTGATCTTTTTTGAGGAAAAGCTTGTTTGAAATAACTTCATGAGTAGTGAATGAGCAATGATTTAATTGCTGTAAACCCCTCCATGTTATGATAAAAAGCAGAGAAAGGAGCCAGTCAGCAACAAAACCTGTAGGTAAAGCGATCCAATTCCAGTTAGAGAAACCCAGAAACAAGGTCCACTTGTTCTTTGGACTTTGCTCTTTGTCATTAAAAATAATGCCCTTCTTAAAAGTGACGCCTTAGCACCCAATGTAGACACTAGCATTCACTCTGGGTAAAACACTCTGTGATGGAATATAGCCTTAAAAAGAAAACATCTGCCATGGAATTAATAGCACAAAAGCCTAAATCAACCAAAAAGAAATCCATTTATTTGGTTTTATATTTTGTATTTGCATACTGTTACTCAGTGGAGGTGTTTCAGAGGGAGGAGGAAGACAAATCCTAACAGTTAGTTCAAGCCCTTATAAAACAATATCATGTCAGCTTTGAGTTGGAGCCAGCAAAAGGGAAGGTAATAATCATGTAGGTCCAACGCTGTCATTCTCAGTTTTCTTAAAATACCTAAAACCCATTTGGGACAAAACTACAGGATAGACGAGAGTTTCCAAAGGCAACTGAGAGGAGATAGAGAGAAGGATGAGGCTGGCACAGAGACATCAGCCAGGACTAACTGGGTTACCCTCCCCAAGCTCCTGTTGCACTGAATGCTCAGCACTGGCTCTGGCAAAGACACCAGACAGTCCATCTTGCACTGGTGTATTTTTGTGTAACAAAAAACCCCCAACAGGATTAAACTTAGAAATGCCCTTTACCACAATAATGCTAAGCAATCAATTACATTTATACACCTTTTATTTCCATGCATATTTTAAAAAGACCACAAAGACCATTAAGAGCCTTGTTATAGCTTAGCCATTTATATATTTTATACACCAAATCTAAAAATGTCTACGTGGCTGAAAATATGAAGAAAAAAGATACTAACCATTACAGATAATTGTGACAGAGTAAAACTGTGTGTGAAAACATTGAGAACAGTCAAATTGGCTATTTACAGCTCCAAAGAGACTTATACTGGTGGGTTCTTTTCATCTTCTGTTTCATCATCTCTTGTAATTTGAAGCCTAATATTGCACACAATACCAAAGAGAGAGTTAGAACAACTAAAACAGAACTGAAGTGACGCAAGGAAGCCACTAACGCACCTACAGGTGTAAGAGAGGTTTGAAAAAACAGTCATCAGGAGCCTTTCTCTTGCATTTCATTAGTTCTGTTTATAAGACCATTGCAATAACAGCATGATGTGGTAACTAAACTCTCCATCTCTCCCATGCAGCTGATCTTTACAAAGGAAGAAACCTTCCTTTCCTTTAATCTGAACTTCAGCTTATTACGTCATTTATCTGGGCACGGGCAGTGGCTTTGGCAGTTACAGCTTGTGACAATATTTGAAAACAACAACTCAGACACCACATGCTGGAAAAGCATCTCCTGAAGTCGCTGGATACACTGTGAAACTCCATGAGTCTCCTGGGATTTGGCCCACAAAATTCCAAAGGGAAAAGTAATTGTTCCATAAAACAGTCAAATGAAAAAAACCACATCACCACACAAAAAAAGCCACCACAAAAAATCTGCTTCTTCAGCTTTCAAAATGCAAAATGCAACATATATGAATCTAGCATTAAAGAATTTAGATGCTTACAACACGTGCATTTGACCCAGTTTCCTCTTTCTAATCCTAAAAATTCTAACTTAAGCTACTTGTGAAATATTCATAGAATTCCCGCAGTTGCAGAAGATCTTTGGCCTGTTGTTAGAAGGAAATCATGCTTACGTGAGCACAATTACTAGCAAAAGTTAGCTGACTTTGGAGGACTCACAACAACTTACAAAAAATCCCCCAGGCTTCAGCCTTCTCTAGTGTCACTATCCTGAAAGAGGACAGCATAAACAGATACTCGCAGGTTTTTGTGTGCATTGGCAGGTGACTCTTACTATTCCAGAATACTCTCCTTCCTGGGAGAGTGCCCTGCCCAGTTCGGCTCTTGCTGCTAGAGATGGCAGCACTCCTTCCTGCTCAGAGCAAAACACAGGGGAAGGTCTTTTTCCAAAATAAAAGCAAGTACTCTGGGGCTGAGCAGCAAACAGACAAATGTTGTGCTTCCAGGTGCACACCTCAGAGCTTGGATAAGATGACGTCCCTGGTGTTTGAAAATAAGTCTTCACACCCTGTGCAGAAGCCCACGGAGCTGGATGGGCCTTGAACAGGTCCTCTTGCTGTTGAGCAACTTGCTGCATTCAAATCAAGCTGAGCCATAGAATCATGGAACAGTTTGGGCTGGAAGGGACCTTAAAGATCAGCTCAATCCAACCCCCTGTCACAAGCAGGGACATCTTCCCCCAGACCAGATTGCCCCAAGCCCCATCATGGAAGGCAAATCCCACAGAGAGCAGTGTGGAAAGCCCGTAAGTATCCATATCACATGTATTCCAGTAAATGACAGCCCTTTCATGCACTAGTTACTCCTACAAAGATAGGGTTTTCAGTTCAAAAATCATGGCTCTTTACTTAGCATATTTACACTTGCAGACAGATTATCTGCATGGAAACCTTCCAAGACCATTTTTCTGCCCTATTTTGGCAACCACAAAGGCCTGATAGTACTAACATGACACCACACTAGATAAAAAAACAGGTTTTCCAATCTGAAGGTAGATTAATATTTTAAAACAAACACCAGGTTGCAATTGTACACTCTGAGAACTGGTCATGCCATCTTATCTGACCAGTCTGCCTCCAGCCTCCCTAGCAGACAACAACACTCAGCACTTAATCATTATTTGTGGTAGTGAAAAATAGCAATCCTAGGAACCACTCAGATAGTTCCTTTACTTATTTGATGTAGGAAGAGAAGATGAAGGAAAAATAAAAGTTGTAACAGCCCACATAAACCTAAGGAAGTAGGTATTTAAGTCACCAGGCACAGCAGCAGTGGAGATTCCCAAAAGTAGGATGAACAATTCTGGGCCATGGGATCCTTTAGTGGAATATAAGAGCAAGGTGCTGTACTTCTCTTACCCAATGACAGTCACTTATGCTCTTGGTTTTCAGTATTGAAGAAGAAACTGCCATAATACACTGAGCTTCTGGATGCCTGCTATTTTTGAAAATTAATAGTGGAACAGCAGCATATAAAACTACATTTCCTGAAATATTTCCATGTCAGACATTTAATATTAATTCCCTACATGTGGATGACGTCCTGGTTTTAGATGTCTTAGCTTGTGTCTCACCTCAGACGTGTTAAACTTCGGGTGGAAAAAGTGTATACCATCCTTCCCATCTGAACTGAATACATACGTAAGCAGTGTCCTGAAAGAAGGGTGCTTTTCCTGGGTCAAGGGCCATTTTGTGCCTTGCTGGCTAAAGTGAAACTAGATCCTGCCTACCAAAGGAGACTGACCTCATCTCAAGTCAAGAGAGAGTCTGGCTAATGTATTTGGTATTTTTCAAGTGGTTGCTACAGCACTGTTGGATCAAAGGAGAGGCTGGTTGCATGGCACATTTCCATCAGTTTATGCTGCTTCGGAGTCCTGAGCTCCCAGATCAGGTTTAACAAAACACCAACTGATTAATTTTATCAAGAAGCAAAGGGAGTAAGATACTGCAATCAGTTCGAAAAAGATAAGCTAACAGAATGAATTATTCTTCAGTTTCCCCAACTACCTAAGGCTTTGGCTCCTCAGGGAAGCCAGCATTTTCACCCTTCCACTCTGACACTATTCTGCAGGGTTTTTCAGATACTTTTCCTGCTTCTGTTGCCAAAGGCAGAGCACAGAAAAGTTCTGTGTCTAAGCTGGTTTCTGTTTACCTCCTTCTTACTGAACTTCTATTCTTGTTCAGTGAAATTGGTACTTGGTTATCCCCTAACACTGACACCATTCTTTGCACAACTCCATTTATTTACATTCCTGACAGCAGCATTAGTAAGTGATTGTGAAATACCCATTTCTCAAGAGATCTGATTTATTAATTCTCACTACTATGTCTAAAAAAAAAAAAAAAGAAAAACCCAAAAAACCCAAACCAAAAAAAACTGTAAAGCTCTAGCCAGGAATAGAAATTTATTTAATAAAGGATTCTAGTCAGGTAGTTGTGAAATACCTATTGATCCAGGAATCTGTTTTAATAATTCTTACTAATGTCTCCTCGGAAGGTAAGCATTGCAAAAAAACTGTTTTAGACTCCTGACATTAACTTCGTTACCAGATTTGTAGAAATGCTGTAGAAAGCATTGCCAGTGGTAGAATGACCTCTCACAGTTACTTTTGGGAACCTGCTCAGCAGGCACTTTCATGTGTCACAGCAAATAATACACACTCCTGATGTCACAGACACACACTCTTTTTACAGGTCTGTTTCATGTCCTAATCACACAGAACATAACGTGTACCTTAAGTGAGTGGAAAATTATCCAGGTACTTTCCAAGGAATTAGGAAGATATAGCCAGACCTTAAGTAATTCATGTTTCTACACTATGAGCTCACAGGTGTGACCATTTAGGGCACTGTGTGCTAACGTATCCGATGGGTCGCTTCCAAATCAAACAAGCAAAACATCATTACAGGTTTTTTTATGATGTCTGTTTTTAATGTCCTATCCATGAATATCAGCATGTGTTAAGAAAAGCTGTAAAATAGATTTTTTTTTTTTTAATACATCTATTTTCTGGTTTACATCACATACCCACAACATCTGTATTTTTACCTCCCTGTCCCTCATTTTCCTCAAACCATTTCATTTTCTAGTTACTGTTTTCTCTACCCTTTCCTTTTCTGTGTGTTTCTATTTGGGGACTGTTTCTCCCTCCTCCCTTTGCCCTTAAACAAAACTATCCAAAATTTTGTTCTGCCTCACTTCATGTTTAGCTTCATTCTCCACCCACAGGGAGGCACAGTCCCTCCACCTACCTCCCACAGATCCATGTTGCCAGAGCTTCTCCCCTCTGGAGATCTGGGAGGTTCCAGCACTGGCCACCTGTGACCACTTCCAACACGGACACACTCGGAACAGGAGCGAGGGAGCCAGGAAGAGCAGGGGGCTACCAGCCACCACCCCTCTGGTCCCACCAGTGGCTCACGCACTTCTTGGGGACATCTGCGTCTCTAGGGTCTTCCCCACAAGGGAGGCAGCTTGACCCCTGTTCCACATAAGACATAGCAGATCCTGTCTTGTTTAACCTATAAACGTGTTCCATGATAGGTGAACGTTTTTTTCACAGAACAGAGTAACCCACATGGGATCACGAAAAAGGTCAGTGGGACTGGTAGGGCTAGACAAGTACATTTCAACCTTCACAAATTTCTGTAGAAGAGTTTTTGGAGTAAAATTTAATTTTTAACAACCTGCAACAGCGTCAAAACAGACTGCAAATAATTCCTCAATCCCTGAAAGAGCTAAGATTAGACAAATGGGAAAATATAATTTTCTAAAAGTTCAATTTATTGACACAAATTGTAAAAAACCAGCTACACTTGAAAGGCTGATAAGATTTACCCCAGTAAAGTAACTCTCCAGACTCAGCCCTTAGAGATATACGTAAAAATCTAAAAATGCAAAAATAAGTTATCCCATCAGGTTCCTATCATGTAATAACTATTCATCCACTTATATCCTTAGTATTCTCTATTTTATTTAACCTTGATTGTGTTCCTGTCCAGTTGGGCAAAGAAGTTACACAGTTGTAAACACATAAATCCTTCATATAAAATTCTAAAAGGCTGAGAGGCGCAAAACTCCTCCATTCAAATCAGAAGGAAGACATGAATATTTTATTCAGAGTAAGCTCAGTTCAGTCATCAAATATATTCTGAAGGGGAACAGGACTAGATAAAACCAGCAGCTCCAGTACCAGATCAGGGGCTGGGCTAGTCCCAAAAGAAAAAGAAATATTTTCTGATTCAAAAAAGTATTTTTTCAGCAATTATTTTTAAAATGTATTTCATAGCCTGAGAATAAATACTAATAGCAGCTCAATTTTGTGTTCTCTGTGCTCTATGCGTAAGGCATTTTTAATTTAAATTTGTCACAACCCTTACAACCAGTCACTAAACTGACTCTGCACTCCTCACTTGATGAAGCTTGCAATATTAGAGCTCTTGTACACTATGCAAACAATAATTTGTGAAATCGCATATTTGGTGAGGGTATTTGCCATTATCTCTTCTCTAAAATAAAGGTCCTTCAGAATTCTCAGCTTCCTAATTTAATGTTTAATGGTCTGATTAATAAACACAACACAGTAACATGCAAGACAGTACAGTATTACAGCATGAACAAAATCCCAAGGAAGTAGCTGAATTTTACTAAATCAAGACTAACATAAGCGCAATGAGAGGAAGGAGTCCTGAAAATTAATTACTTAATTAAATTCAGACTTAAAAAAAGAATATTACTATTCTAAGTTTCCCCTTGTCACTTTGGCTTTCAAATAAAATTTTAGTTAAGAAATCTGTACTTATGGTAATAGAAAAACATAACTGCACCACCCATTAGAAGCTTTTCTTTAGCAACTCCATCTTTCAGACAGCTAACCTCAATGGACACAGACATTTCCTAACAAATACAATTAAGCATAAAAGAATACAGAAGATACAACAGTAATCCTGCTTATCGAGGTTAAGTTTTGCAGGTTTCTTTGCACTCAGTGTCACGTGCACAAAAGGGAAAGTCACTTGCATTTGACTCACTAAGCTAAAAAGACAATCTAACTGAAAAGATATTCCTGAAAACAACTGGAAAAACAGTTGGTTACTGTTTGGACCTGATTGTATCAAAACGTCTATGACATCAAAGCAACAATCATTTTAATTCTCAAAATCTTCTTTCCTACACAATTAGGAACTGTTACACTTTATATGTAGACTTAAAAACATTAAGAAATACAAAGAATTTGATTTAGGCAAATATGAAAAAACTAAGATATCTCAAAATACATTTAACTATTCACAAATCTCCACACTTGGCAAACAAAACCCACCAAGCCTGTAAGCTCAAGGAAAGGGTGTGGTAATTGAATGAAGTAATAGAAGTCTGATGAAGTAAAGAAGCAATGACAAGTCTTCTTCAGAGGTATGAAAAAGAGGGTAAAATGTGATGCTGAACAGTCTCCCTTTAGCACTAATGAAAATGGAGGGTGCAGAAAGACAATTGTACTGATTGAATCTTAATGATGAAAGTACCACTTTAAACTGCTTGGAAACACGTATATGAAGGAATACAGGAGTGGTGTGGGGACACACTTATATCACTGGTGGGAATGCTGATGCACACCAAAAAAATCTGTTCCCTTGTTTCTTTCCTGTGAACACCAGATTTAGAACAAACAGGATGTTTTCTTGTCTGGCAGCCATCACTAGCCCAGCAATGCTAAGTAGAGGTTACAGATCTGACTGCAGTCAGGGAAACATCATCTGTAACTGAAATACTGCACTTGCAATAAAATGCTTGTTTTTACACCTGAGCGAGTGTGGAACTTAACGCCTCACATTTTAAAAGGGAGAAAACCTCCAAAATACTAGCCCCTTGTTGCTGGCTGAAACCAGCAGCCCAGAAGCAGAGAATCCAGGTTGCAGTGAGTGCTTCCTTACAAGCCAATGTAAAAAATGGTGCCTGCATTCCATGCGTTCTTCACTGCAGGGACAGCCCCAGCAGGAGGTGAGTTTCAAAAGCAAGTGAGTGCTGAAAACCTCCAGTCAAAAATTCATTTGTAAATAGTTATATGGCTGTTTTGTTCAATCTGCTTCCAGATTACACAAAACTACACTGTTTATGACAATTTTGTTGTTTCATCAAAGCAGATTCTCTTTTCCTAACAAGTATCCTTTGTTCAACAGATCTGTTAATTAGAAGTAGTTATGTGACTCAGAAATGAAACTAAATGGGAAATAAAATGTATTTCAGGGGCAACTGTATGAATCTAACAAGACTCAGACTGCTGTCACTGCCCAGAAGTAATTCTTTATCAGCTGTCATGGGCAGCAAACAGAGCTAAACAAAACATCAGAAGACAATGGATGCATTTTCAGGTTTTAATACTTAAACTGAGACTTGCCCCAGCCCCAGAGTTGCCCCAAGGCAGACTCTAGCTTACTGCTGCTGTCAAGGCTAGAAGGTGGCTGGGGCTCTGCTGCAGGATCTCTGGACTCTGAGCTGCCCCAATTTTGGCCCCCTCAATACCCAGGTCTTACTCTGGGAGCTCCTGTGTTGTATCTGACTAGAGACTAGGCTAGGGGAGAAATTAAGAAGTAAACTAGGTCATGTATGCATTTAAAATGACATTTTTGTTTCTGCTTAAAACCTGCTGTTGTCCTTCCAGGAATGCATAAACTCTAGCCAAGTATTTTCTTAACATCAACACAGGCCAAATACCAGAGATTACATATTCAACAAAAAGAAATACATTGAAAATTTAGCAGCACAGAATATTTCTCAGATGCTAACATAAAGACTACACAAATAAAAACAAAAATAGAAGAGATTTCTGTCTCTTAAGAGAAATTCACTTGGATATTTCAGAAAGTACTGCCTTTCAATAAGTTCTCATGCTTTTTTATGTCTTTCCTGGGTAACACTCATAGCAGCATCCCAGAGGAGTGCAGCTATGAAGTATGAATGAAGGTGCCTTCTTCAAGTCCAGTTACCTCGCAATTCAACAGTTTTAAAGCACATTTCATTGGCTAATGCATTGCTGGACATCCCAGCCATCACAGATAAATATTCTGTGTGTATACTGGCCAGGAGAAAGGCATAATACGATGGTGAGAAATATGATATAGCAGCACTAAATTAATAACAAAAAATAAACAAAAAAATCCCAGTGCCCACAACAGGGATTCGCCAGAGTCTTTGACTAAATTTACTTGAAGAAATTATATTTTTCTTTTTCTGCCCTTTAAAAAGGAAATAAACAAAACAAATGCTTCAAAGCACAGATGGTTTTACAATAAAGAAGTGATACCTATACATCAACATGACCCATGTGGAACTGAAAACAAAACTCAATACTACTGAGCATTCCTTTGTGGGTCTGGAAGCAGATTATCCACCAACCTCCCCAAAATAAAATTATTTCTGAACTAGAATTAGTAGGACAGAAGCAAATGTACCAAAATAGGATTATTCTAGTCATTCTGAATATACATAGAAGCATAGAACATCCTGAGTTGGAAGGGACTCACCAGGATAATCAAATCCAACTCCTGGCCCTGTACAGGACAACCCCAACAGTAACACTATGTGCCTGAAAGTGTTGTCCAAATGCTTCTCATACTCAGGGTTGGTGCCATGATCACTTCCCTGGGTAGCCTGTTCCAGTACTCAACCACCCCCTGAGCAAAGAAAATTTTCCTGATACCCAGTCTAAACCTCCCCTGACACAACTTCAGGCCATTCCCTCAGGTTCTGTCGCTGGGCACCACAGAGCAGAGATCAGTGCCTGCCCCTCCTCTTCCCCTCACAAGGAAGTTGCAACTGCAGTGAGGTCTCCACTCAGTTGCCTCTTCTCCAGGCTGAACAGACCAAGCAACCTCAACTGCTCCTTATACGGCTTCACCTCAAAGTTCGTCACCGCCTTTGTTGCCCTCCTTTGGACCCTCTCTAATTTTTATATAGTGGTACCCAAAACTGCACACAGTTTGTTAACGTCCCCAAAAGAAACTGCTTTGTGACTTTCAAAATGATCCATTCCAAAAGCAACACGTTAAATTTCATTCATAGAATGACTTCTTTAAGAATTTATATTCTTCTTTCATTTGTGTTCCAAGTGAAATTTAAACCCAAGTTTATTTCCTTCCAGCTACACTTGTTATCTGGGTTCCAAGAAGATCTGCTGCAGTAGAAAATGTGTACTTGGCTCTGTTTGGGGTTTTATTTTGATGTATAAAAAAACCAAACTGGAGGCACCAGATCCCTGAACAGGAACAAAGATAAAGACTTACTTCTCTGTGTAAGGCCAAAAAAAAAAGTTTATTCCTATTGTGTTTCAGGGTTCAGCAGGACTCTTGAAATCTCTCTAGTGTTTGCACAAAAAAAAAGTCCCATACAGCAAGAGGTAAAACACTTTTCTACTCCAAGAACCACATTAGCGAGCCCAGTTAAACATTCCTTGACAGTCAAACCTTGGCTTTCCTCTGGAGCGTAAGCATGACTGTGTTTAAGCTAGTCCTTGAGTCAGATGATTAGTGTGCAGCACACAAACCTCTGATCTGGTTCAAGGACGCTGCTGAAGCACAGCCGTGCTGGGTGACTGCTGCCCTGAACAAACAGCTCCTCTTCCCACTTGAAGGCAAGAGGCACACTCGAAGGGTAACGTGCTGAAAAGCCTTTTTTTTTTCAGTTCACCCCCACTACTATTCTACATTTTCTTTCTCTGCCCTCAACATGCACCCGCGTCAAAAGAAATTACCCTTTCTTTTTACTCAAAGAGTGGTTTCTGATTGTTCCCACACATATGTTAGACTTTAACATCAAAAATGTTTGCTTTCTTTCTCCCAGTTTAAACATTAAGGGTTTTCTTCCTGCTTCTGATCTACAAAAAATAAATAGCAATAAAAATCAATTATATTGGAGCTACTGATGAGAGTTGTCTAAACAGCCAGACTAGTTATAAACAGTCAGTGATGACAGACTACCGTATGTTAAGCTTCCTATTACTGTGCCAGAAAAAATTATAATCACCTTAATTATAGAAACAGTGATTTTTCCCCTCAGTGGAGATGTAACACAAGCAAGTGCACAAGCAGAACTCCTGTTCTGCAGTGCACTACTGTCTGCAGCAAAGGCCAACATATGCACACACTGCCAAGCACTTCTGCAAACAGATCAAGCTGCCAAGCACGCAGCTAACCTGAATGGTCTCAGAAGGAGCAGAGAAAGCAAACTTTACCTTGTGTGTTTTGCTGAAATATTTTGTTCAGATCCAAAGAGGAAGCTCTGGAATGTGATTTTTGTGGCCTTGGAGGTGGAGTAGGGGGCTCTTCTCCCTTTTTCATGGCATCTTCTATAGACGTGCTGGAGTAAGACCTAAGGTAAAACACATTGGAGAAAAGCAGAAAATAGTTTATTTCAAAAATTAATTTTAAACAACTATAGTGAATAGCACCTAAAAATACACTGACCAGAACTCAGGTTCATGGTGGAAATTCCTTGCCTTAATGACTAAGAGTTCCCTCTTATAACAACACAGATTTTTTTGGCAACAAAGAGACCTAAGCATGTGGAGAAAGGAGCGAGTCATGCTTACAGGGCTAGTATTTTTTAAAGCTTTTTGTAACACAGCTTGAGGCCTTCTTATGTAACTTTGCCAGCAGGATAATTGTAGCAACTATTTTGAATAAATCGAAGTAAAATTCCCCACATACACCCCTTGGAGTTTCTGTTGCCTTTCCCAACTGCAAGGATAGTGTTTATACAGGTATAGATTCAACCTACCTCTTGCAAGTACACATTTCATAATTTATAATATTCTCACTAGCAGAATAAATTTTTAACTATTAGAATAAATTTTCCATAGAAAACAGTCACCAAATTCCCCAAAATCCAGAAAAACAGTATGGCTCCAAAGTGACACAGCTGGTCAAATATGTGGCTCAGTACCTCTTTCCAGGCCCTCCCCCAGCACATTCATCCCAATGTGGTGCATTTGCTAAGAATTTTTAATTTGCTAAATATTGTCCAATATTTTTCAACTGTTGTAGTTATCAGTTTAGAGAAACCAAGACCAAGCGAGACCAAGAGCACTGACAACGTGAGATGTAACACTTACTGTAACACATTCTGCATGTCAGGGCAAGACCAAAAGCACGTTTGAGTAGAACAGAAATAACTCCCACTAACGGCACACGGATCTTTTTTTTTTTGCCAAACAGGTTCCCAATATCCAGTGCCAGCTGTCCAATTAAAAGCATATTGAGCAACATCCTATTACCCTCACTCTCCAGCTCCAAGTTTGTCCATTTACGAGCCATTTCATACAACCACTCATAAAAAGCTAATGGACTTTCTCTGTCTCCCTGCTTTACCTCATACAACTTTGCGAGACTCCTAGGTTTCTCCACTCCGAGTTCCATATAAAATCAACATTTTTTCTCCTTTTAATCCAACATCTTTATTCAAATCCCATTTAAGATCTTCTTTAGGGAGAAGTTCATCAGGATTTGGTATTCCTACTCCCTCAATTTTCTGATCTGGCCCCTCAACTTTTCCCCTACTCAGTCCTTCCTCTGCTTTTTCTAGAACTGCTCTTTTTTTCTTCATAAATCAAAAAATTTCCAACAAAACTTATGTATCTCCCCAGCTGGGGTTATGTGTCATCAACACAGATTTAATAATACTATGCATATCATTTGGATTGTTACAATGAGATGCAACATCCTGTTTCCAAGTCAACAAATCACAGTTAGTAAACAGTACACGCACATAGATGGCTTTCCCAGCAGTCCCACAATTTGTCCTAAAGGAGCCTGAATCACTGGTTTACTCCATCCTCTTGCCCGAGTTCTGCTCGAGACAAGACTTCCTGATTTACTTCTTTCTCTAACAGGACTGTCAGAGTCCTCCTCACCCCCTGAATCAAAGTTTTTTAGTACCCACCAGAGGAGCCACCAACAATTCTACTTGTTCATTATCACCACCAATCAGACTTATTTTTAACACCACAAATTCTCTCACTGTTTTTATTTGTTTTCTCAGTTAATGAATCTATTCCAATCTGGTTTTGAAGTCCATTAATACACATTTTTTTTCTAACATCCCAATCATCCTTTAAAGAGAAAAATAAATCCCCCTATGGTATTTCATCCCATTTCCAACAAGCACAGCAGGTCTGAGTTCAAGGATGTGCTCAAGCACCTTTAGTCTCAACTTCTGCATTGAAGCAGTGACATACAGTCAGATGTGAGACAGCCACATGTGACATAGTAGTCACATTCAAGTGACTTTTTTTGAGCTTGTTTAAGCATTTGGTATTCTATGTATTTGTGCACATTTTTTGCATATTTGTGATTTAGTAACACAGCAAGAAAATTTAAAACTCTGCAGAAACTAAAAAGCTTTGGTTACCAGCAGAAAAACAGCACACAAGGCAGTTCAGCTTTCCTGAATATAGGTCCTACGAACAGAGGATTTCAATCCTCAATCATCATGCTTATAGCTGATCCTCTCTTACTATCAGGCTTTGACAAGCTTGTAAGCAGACAGCTTCTGATTATACTCTCATTACCCAAGCAAAAAAATCCCAAGCAGAGTCCTCTAACTAGCACTAAAAATGAAAAGTTTAAGGTGAATTAAGGATATGGCTACACACCAGTAGGTGACAACCAACCCAAGACGTTATCCATTAATACAGAATATTTTCTAGCACAGGTTTCCCTTTTCTTTCAAACATCCGAATTCAGCAGGTGTCACTTCTAGCACACAACAGTCCTTAAGTCCTTCTATCACACACCAACCAACCATAGCCAAGCACATGCATGCCAGCAAAAGGATTCACTCACCCACACCTGAGAGCTGGGCTACCACTGCTGCTTCTGTGGGACTGTGCAGTGTCTCCCTCCATATGAAATCACCATGCAGGTTGTAGGAGCATGGAATTGCTGAGGATGTTCCCTGCAATGGGGTGGTCCCAGCTGTCCTGCCACAACGCCCCTGGGGCTGGGCTGGAGGCAGTCACCACCCTGACAAGGCAGCGGGGCTGGGCAGACAGGCAAAACTTCCAGCACCTTATGACCAGAGATCATGGGGCCCTAGCACAGTATTTATGTAGGGTCTATAGCTTACAGATTCCTCCTGCTAAATCTGTCTGAACTGAGCTGTACTTACAGCACAACACCAAATTTAAAAAAAAATAAAAAAATCCAACACCAGTTCTGATGCCTTGTATCTAACACCAGAGGAACATATGCCTTTTCCTGAAATAGGAATGAAAGCAGTACCTGGATCGTGGTCTGGCTCTGAGTGCATTAGGTTCTTGAGCAGCTGGAACAGAAAAGAAAAAAGAACTGCTAAACCATCACATTTTAAATGTCTTTAACTTCAAAATCAGTGCCCATTAAACATTAAACATGTGAGTGTTGCAAATGTGGATGTGAGAGTATGCTCTTCTCACATAAGCAGTGGGGATTGATTTTCACTTCTCCTTCCCCTTTTGTTTTTGTAGCATGTGAATGTCCCAAGAATTCAAAAGCCACCATGTAGTGAGAGCTTCACCTTTTTAATTTGATTACCAGAGCACAGGAAGAGCAATAGGTCTTGTAGCTCTGACCTGCAGTTATGGATGTAGTTGTGATAAAGCAACATAAGGAACTGCAAAAACTTTTTACAGAAAACATCTTGTTCTTAGTCCAGGTATCTATTAGCTGTCCTGCTTCCTAAAGCACAAAGGTTTATGTCCTTCCTAAATACTTTGATTAGTATAAATGTACATCACCCATTACAAAAAATTAACATGTCGTTAACATGAGACTGTTTTGACTTTAAGAAGGAAAGATATTTGAAGGTAGAAAGCTTTACAGTCTAAATGTTGATCAAACACATTTCCATCAATGTAAAAATGGGTTTCTTTTATTTGGATGAATTCCAAATATCCTGCCACATGCAGGTTTTATGTGATAGGAAAACAACAGTGCTGAATTATCCTCTCTGGGTAATTCCTCAAGGCTGTTCCTTGATTTACATTGTCTTTTCTGTTACTCTCCTTACTAGTATCAGATAATTTTGAGAAAACATATCTGCACAATTGCTTTCAAATTCAACCCACTGAGATATCCTCAAGGTATTACAGCAGCATCAATGATCCCAGTGCATATACAAAGTGAATCCTCGCATTTTTCCCAGTCTGCTAATCAAGGTACAACACTCAAGAGAAACAAGCAGGTTGGGGAAAAAAATAATTGTCAGAATTTCTTGTTTCCTTCAGATACATGTCTACTTTCAACTCAGACATTTATCATCCGCTACTACAGAGCTCTACCTGAGAATACAACGGATCCTCCAAACCACAGAGCAGGAGCTGCCTGTGGCAGCAGTTGGCAAATACTGTTTTTAATGGCTTGTACTGTACTAGCGCACAGACCCTCGATAGGAGGCTTTAGGCTCACAGACGACAAGTAGCAGCATACAGCACATGTACAGCCACACACTAGCTCTTCATAAAAGAAACTGCTTTTAGGATCATGCAGAGCTAGTTGGTGTTTTGGATGGAATAAACCCCATTGCAGCTGGCAGTGACAAGAATGACCACTTATAAACCAAGTTCTGGTAAACTGTCATCACCAAACTGGTTCACAGCCATTCCAGATTTCTCTGCAACAAACTCCTCCTAGCAACTAAAGAAGGGAGAGGGAATTAATATTAAAATATGCAGTGGTGATAATCCTCCTCCCTCTCTCTGTGTCAAACTCCCAGAGAATACGACTTCAGACACTGCTTCCCTACAGCCATATGACCCAATTTTCCAATGCTGAAATTGCTGATTATTAAATTACATGCACAATTATTAAATATGCCACTTAGAAATAGGAAGTATAAATCCTTTCCAAGTTAAATCATGTTTAAGAATCTTCAAATTTTCCTTTTCTTATGGAGACTGTAATTCTATTCTTACTTCTTTTAGAAAGCCTTTCATATAAAAACCCATAGGTAAAACTGACATTCAAACTCTCCAAGGACATCCTGTTGAGGTAAACAGGAAAGCACATAAGGAAGAGAATTCCGAAATGACTACTAATAAAAAATGATAGCAACAGAATGCCACTGCCAAGGATTTTCCTTTAAGCTTTTGAAAAACTAGGAAATTCAAGGCTACAACTACAGAATACCCAGACTTAGCTTTCCTTTCAAAAGAAGTGGTATAGTACAAAAAAATACTCTAAAGCAGGTAGTTCATTATTAGGACATATGAATAATTGTGGCAGGATTTCCAAGAAACATGCAGCTAATTTGGTACGTTCACCCTGTGCACACTTCGTGTCTGAGGTGCAGGTTTATACACACACATGTCAAAATCATTCAAGATGATAAAAAACTATTTATCCAGTTCATGAGTTTTCCATATTTCTACTGCTATGGTTACATAAGCCTAACTTTTATGAAATGGGTAACTTGAAGCTGTTGAGTAAATAATTTATATTGATTATTCAAAAGTTTGCACGATTCCTTTAGTAGTAGAGCCTGATGGACTGAGCAGCGTGGTCTGCAGTAATTAAAGAGAGTGTGAAGGTTCCTGGTTTGGGTGTTGAGCTGCTGCTCCTCTGCCCTCTTTCAGAACAACTTCATTTTAACATTCCAAAGGATGGTAACTTTGATTTGGTAACTGATTTGGTAACTTTTGACTGCAGCCTAACATCTTACGCTCAACAGCTGCCTCCTTGCTTTACAGGCTTAAGATCAGGTGGAAAATTGTGCTGTAAAAGGTGAAAGGCTAAAGAAAAAAACCAAAACATTCCCCGCTGGTCAAAATCAACCTCAATGACTCATCTCTTACTGGCCATCTAGGGAGAAATGTACAATTTAAAAGCTTGGAAATTTGGCCCTCAATCATTTAAAGGCTAAGGTCAACAATGATCTTGCACTTAGGAGTCTAAGTAAACTGGCCAGATATTCAGAGATGCTGAGCATATGAAGTTCTCAGTGATTTCAAATTTCTAGACCTTTTGATGGCAAAGAAAACTTTCACATACTATCATCTTTCCTGAGTTTACATAAAAAGCCCAAACGAATAACCAATGAAGCATGCAAATTTTATCCCACTTTATCCCAAATGAGTTTTCATGCTGGAGGTTAATGATTACAATGACCTTTCAGAATGGTGACTGATTCTGAAATAACCACTCAATTACTCTGCTGCATCTACTCCACTGGACAGATAAACATTTCTACTTTTCATATCAGTTGTAGCATGCAACCTGAGAATGTGCTGGCTCAAATCCTCAGAGTGCAGCACAGCATGAGTGGAACCCCTGCAGGGGCAGGAGCCACAATGATGGAGAGAAATTCTGCCACTGTCCCCCTTGGTATACAAACACAGCAACTCTGCTGGAGGAGCACAGTATTGGGAAGACCCCCCTGACTAGGAAACTAAAGTCGTGGCGGAAAAGAGGTTGGTGGCAAAGGAGATGTGCAGGTGACAGTAAGTTTTTTTCCTAAATGTACTAAAGATGGAATTGCTGAACTAAAAGTAAAACTGCCCTGTGCTCCTGGGCAAAACCAGGGGGAAGGAGAACAGAACTGAAAGTCGTGCAACCACCCTCCCCTTTTTTCCCTGAGAAGAGTGTGTGTGTGTGTGTGTCTGTGTGTGTGTGTGTGTGTGAAGGAGAAGCAGCAATCTTTCTGAGAACAGGAGCTGAAGATAGCAAATCTGGCAGCTGCCAAGTGTTTGGGAAGAAGCCAGGAAAAAAAAGAGTTGGGAAATGAGGCATGCAGCTGTTGAGCAGCCATGAATAAATCGAGCTATAAGACAAAACTGCTTAAATGTGGGGTCCATTTTATTAATCAAGGATATCTTAATGAGTAAAAACATTCATGCAAAAGGAAAAGAAAGCAAGAGTTTAGCTTGACTGGGACCAGGGAGGGCTTACAAACATTCTTACCACTGTAGGAAAGAGATTAACAAAGAGGAAGGCAAGGGAGGTCTGATGGACTGAACTGAATGCAGGGGAAGTTTCTGGAACAACTAAGTAATTTTGACATATGCTGTTCCAAAAATAACATTTTCCAGAATGATAGGAACAAGGAGTGTATGTTGGAGCTGGAGAGAGAAAGATCAGGAGTGGTTTCAACAAAGAAACAAGCCCTGAGTCAAAAGCTTGCGTCAGTGTCTTAAGTGCCTCAAGGTCCGTGTTTCCAAAAGGCTCTCTGTCCTGTAATTCCTTGACACAAAATAGGAAAGCTGAGCTTTCACCAAGAAACAGCCCGTTTCAGAGTAGTTACCAAATCATTACATAGTTGTTCTATACCTTCGATGGGGTTTTAGCAAGAGGCACAATATTCATGCCCTTGCATCTTGTTTGTAGCACAGAAAAACTTCAGACTCTTTAAAACGGCTGTGTTAAAATACTTCCCACACAGAAAGAACCCACACACTAACAATGAGGGCAAGAAAGCAAGAAAACCTTTTGACAAACTGAAGTAGTAATTAATATTTATCTTAAAAATAGTAGTCATTATGAGGTAAAACCTAATTTCAGTAGGAAAATAGTACAAGAGCAAAAAGTTCTTTCAAAAATTAATCAAGATATGTTAATTTGGGCTTACTGTGACACAGAAATACTTGATCAAAATTCTCATGCAAGTAAAACATGCATTTTTTTTTCTTACCTGCTTTCACAGTCAAGTGCTGAAATTCCTTTGGTATAGTTTTGAGAGAAGTGTTTACTTTAGGAGCTTAAGAAAAAAAAATATAATTATTTTAAGTATGTGTGGGTAAAATCTACAAGTATCACTTCTGAGAAAGGGACTCCTAAACTGGTATTAGACATCTTATAACACCAAACATACTTGAAAAGTAGCCAAATACCCTCAGAAAACCAAAGCACTCAAACAAGTAAAATTTCTAAGAGCACAGAAGTCAAGAACAGAAAGACCTATGCTCAACTTGCCAGATAATCTCAAATTTTGAGAATTTGTGGGGTTGAGTCCTTATTCCCCTTCCCCATCCTCCCACGCATCCTTTCTAATGACTTTCTGAAGGAGTTTTTAATGCACCATAGTGTACTTTGAGGTACTGTAATACTCAGTGTTAAATGACCACTTGGAATGAAATCTCTCCCACTCTAGGATGACCCTGCTTCAGCAGCGAGGTTGAACCAGTTGTCCCTTCCAACCTCACCTGCTCTATGATTCTGTGATCTGCCTTTATCAAACAAAATGTGGGAAAAGTTCTGGGTCTCATAACCCAGTTCAGTTTACATTATCCTCCAAATTTAACTACATTATAACCTAAGTGAAGTTAATTTACTTGTATGCTTTTGAAAATGTAGGAAAATTCGCTTCTTCTGTCCTGAACTTCAGGTTCTTGACTGCTGGGGAGATCCCCTCAGCCAGGAGAGTGATCTGCTCTCATGTTTGTCAGAATAGTAATAAAAGGTAGAACAAAAGTATTTGTTCTTTGGCTGAAAAGGTAGCAATCTGTGTCATAAATACAGCATATCTTCAGCCCTGAAGGAGAACTGCATGTCTCAAAACAGGTTCCCATGTGACTTAACATGTCAGCTACAAAAATCAAAGCACAACTTCGTCATCTAAACAGGGAAAAAAATATTCCCTTAGTAAAAAGTAAATCTTCCCTAGATATTTCAAAGCAACAACCTTCAAGGTTCAAGTCCTTCTCTGGTTTTACAACAAAACAAACCTTGCCAACAAAGCACTGATTTCTTGGAATATGCTGATGTGCCAAAATGTTTTACAAACACACGTCAACTCGTGACAAACTTTCTTTGAAATAGGGACACTGGGAATCTGTCAAGCTCTGTCACACCTGAGCGCTGAAGGTGAATCAGGCATGTGGACTACCTGGTCTCACAGCTCTGATGCAGCCTTAACATGTGGACATTTGGGAGGCTAAAATATTTTTTATTTTAATTAATACATAATCTGCACCTCTGAGAATCAGGCAACAAAATACCCACAATTCCTTTGTTTCTACAATGGAGGGACAGCAAGTAAGAATCAAGAAAAGGGAATATAAAAGGGAATGAATGGCTGTGTGATGATCCAGTGCCAATTCTGGAAGCCATAGAAGCTACTGCGTGTAAAAAGGGAAAGATCACTTCAATTTCACATGGCTTGCTGCTGATGGATTTCAAGTTAAATGAATGAATCAAGTCTTTTCAGTCCAATTTGACTGAAACTTTTGTTTTGCAAGGAAGCACAGGGATTTCTTTTCAAATAGCAATAAAAACTAATTTTGAAGTGTTGATATTTCTTGCAAAAATGGAAATTCAAAATTTGTCACAGTGTTATCCTTACTCTTTAAAAAATCCTGGTAACAACTGAAATTTTGTTTAAGTACGAAGTGTAACATTAATTGCTTTAGGGCTAGACACATTTTAGAAGGTACATTTCATATCACTCACATATGATAGAACTAATTTTGAAGCATACCCCTCCATTTATTTGTCTTCAACTCAGCTGCTGTGAGTTGTCTCTTTAAATCTACAGCAACACATAGCCAGCTTAGAAATTAATCATACCATTGCTTCTGTTAGCAAACATAAGGGCTTACTAAGAACACACATAATTTAATCTGTAATGGGAAAGAAAAGTTATTTATTTGAATACCTTGTTTGTCATCTTTCTTTCCATCTTGTAACAGGGCAGAGTTATCGGGTACCTCTTCAGCTGATGACTTCTTAAAGAAAGAAGATGTGTTAATTACACTGATTGTTATAGCTCCTACTTGTACCTTTCCACAGTCAAATATTTAAGAATACAGAGCAACACAAATAATGGCGACATTTGCTCTTGCACAGCAATTTCTTTGTTAGGTAAAGAAGCGTAAAGGACCTACAGAAAGACAATACAGCTCTGCTTTTCAAGGTACAGCAGTTCCATACCCGAAATCAGTTAGAAGGATACTTCAACAGTGAGTCACTGAAGCAGATAAGGACCATGTGTAAGGAGAGACTTCCCCCAACAGAGCCGTATATATCACCTGTGTTAGGACTGATGAAACCTTCTCCAGTGTCCATGAGAAAAGTCTCTCTAACCAAAACTCCAGCTGTACTGCAGAGCCTGAAGCTTTAAAGGCTCCTGGCTGATGTGACTGATCCTTGAATTATCCTTTCTTTCAACATGCAGTCATCGAGATGGGAAAATCAAATTTCATTAGCAAGTCTGTTGGAGGCCCATTCAGGCCTTTGATAGGAAAACAGGGAATTTCTCCCCAGTCTTATTCCTTAATTTTCTGTTATTTCAGCAGCAATTTATAGGAATTTATTGTTCTTGGAGCTTCTGCTGTGTAGCCCACAAGATGGAACCTGGAACAAATTCTACCTCCATTATCTGTAAGAACAAGGATACACTCTGCAACCAAATAAAATATTAAAAAAAAATGCCAGAAACCCTAAACTTCTCTAAATATTAAGTGATGCTGTTTTTCTCCCAGGGAGCATGGAAGAGGTTTGACCTAAAAATGTCCTGAAATAAATTGGGCCTAAGCAAATGAGTTGAGAAACCTAGATTTCATAGACATTTTTAAAAGACCACCAAAATCTCAAGTCAGTAGCTCAAAAAGGAAAACTCCACAGTAAAGGTCTGTGAGATCTCTTTTATAAAGTTTCTGAGGAATGGGATACCCTAATACCTCTGAGAAAGCAACACAGCAAAAATATGGCTTGAGGACTCTGAAAATGTAGGAACAAAACATTTCACATCCATAGCTAGCCCTGACACTCGAGTGAAGAACATGAGACCACAGACCTAACTCAGTGCATGCTTTAATCGATGGATCAATGAACTGTGAGCATGACATTTCTGAGGGAGCTCAGAGGAACCCCAGCCAGTCATTTTATGCATGTTTTAACTTTAAGATTTTGGCAGTGAGAAAGCTTGTAGGAAAGAACCAAAGGAGAGTGGGAGACAAAAACTTGAGGAAAAAAAACTGTGAAGACAAAACTTCCTTGGTAAACAAAAATCAGTCACCCGTGTCATTCTCAAGCATAATACCAGCAGCCTTGGTGCATTCTGCAAGTTTAACAAAGCCTAGCCATGCAGGTGACGTGTCTCCTGCCATTATTTTCTTTATTAATGCATTCAGGAATTGTTTCCATTTTATTGCAGTACTGCAGTTCAGCAGTCACAGTAAAACCAGTAATTTCAAATGAAATTAAATAGCCTGAATGGATGATAGGTGGAAATTAAAAAAGACATGGAGGTAATGCATAACAGATTGCATTGATAACATAATATTTTTAATACAGTGATAAAGTATCTAAAGTATAGTTCCTCAACTAGCCAAGATACAAATAAAATTTCAACAGTGAATTGCTGCACTTTCCACTGAGGGAGATGAATGGAAGATGAATTACTGACCTTCCCAGTGATACTCATTCAGTGTATTAATTCTGAATGTAAAAACAAGTTGAACAAAAAAAAAATCAAGTCAAAATGATTCTCAAATCACTTTTGAGGAGATTTTAAAGTTCATTAATCTTGGACAATGTAAACTGAAGCTTTTTAATTATGTGTACGAAAGATACATAATTATATATTTGTTTACATTTCAAATATTGAGTAAATCTATACTATATCTATATCTTCTTTTACACTTTAGGTTGCAAGCCACCCGAAGTAAGATCATAAGCAAGGGATTAGGCTGTTCTGGTAAAGGACCTGCCCACTCTGCCAACATACCAGATCTGTGCACTACCAGATCGGCAGTGCTGCTTCCAAAGCCCAGTGTGACTTTGGCCAAGCTGCTGTAGGAGGGGCAGCACCTCCCAGGGATACCACACGTATCTGACCAGTTCCAGAGGAAACACGGGGTGCTCAACGTGCTGGCTGTAGCATTGCCCAAATTGAACACTGTACTCCATAGAAGCTTAGGAGATTCTGTTTGGTGATACCACTACCAAGATGGATTTGATGAGGGAGCAGCTAGGTTCTGACCCAGGGACTCCCCAGAGCAAGGCACTGGGAGGAAATAACTGGAGAACAGCCTTGCTGAGCTGCCATGACACACCATTATTTTTAAACTTGGAAGCAGTGTCAGAAGGGCCGGTTCCTGCAGTCAGTCTGCCATTTAATCAACTACCTTAACACTAAACCTTTAAATCCCACAGCCCACATACTGAGAGTTGCAACATTCAGGCACAACTCAGTGGCCATGATTAGTTCAGTTCTACAGGGTCTTTAAATGTTTTGGATTTTAACCTCAGTGTTAAATTCTTCTCCTCAATTCAGTTTTTCTTGCAGCAGTCTTCATGGAATCATACAACAGTTGGGTTTGGAAGGGACTTCTGGAGATCTACTCCAAAGCCCCTGTTCCATCCAGCCAAATTACTGTGTTCAGTTCTGGGCCCCTCACTACAAGAAAGGACATGGTATGTGTTCAAAGAAGGGCAGGGGAGCTGGTGGAGGGTCCAGAGCACAAAAGGAGTGGCTGAGACAGCTGGGTTGTTTATCCTGGAGAAGAGGATGTGCAGGGGTGGCCTTATTGCTTTCTACAACTATCTGAAAGAAGGCAGTGCTGGCCTAACAGTTGGAATTGATGATCTTGGAAGTCTTTTCCAAACTATGTCATTTTATCATTCCAGGTCTGTGCTGAAGATTCATATTTTCAACCAATTCAGACTCAGGAGATACTTCACCTGAACACTGTCCATGTGCCCCGCTGCCCCTCCTGCAGCAGTCCTGCAGTACACCAACAGGTGCAGTCTATTTCTCTGCAGACTCCAGTATCTCACAAGTCTCTTAATGACTACTGTGAACTCTGTTATGTGGGAGCATTTCTTGAAAAGCCTGTCAGCCCTTTCCAGACATAGAAGAAATGGCCAAGATGGGGGTTTGAGATGGCTTAATGGGAAGCTTAGAGACTCCTAAAGTCCTCTCAGAGACTCACAGTCCTGCTGCTCACATAGCACAGTCTCTGTGAAGCTGCTCCAGCCTCCTCCCCTCTGCAAGGTAAGGACCCAGCTTACACCTTCTCACCTCTGTCCGACTGAAGTCCCGAGCCTGCTGACTGCTTGGCAATGGCTCAGAATAAGAATCAAACAGTGCACAGTCACACATGGGCTTCAAACAAGCTGCAGGGGAAAGAAAAAATAAAGTTAAAAAAACCAAAACAAAACCACAAAAAATAAAAAAACAAACCCAAAAAAAAAAAAAAAACCCACAAAAACCCCTGAAACAAAAAAAAACAACAAAAAAAAAAAATCACTCCCCCTAAAAAAACCAACAGAAAAACCCCCAACACACCCACCCCCAAAAAAACCAACCCAAAACCAAACACAGAGACACACCAAGTCTTTGGTTAATACACACTTCTTAGAAACCTGTTCTAGCATAATTTTGCCCTTCATTTCTACATCTCAGACACGATCCGTAAGACGATGATGACAAACACCATGAAGAAAATCTTTCTATCTTGCGTCTTAAGTTAGTCAGTGTCATGAAAGGGATAGCATGTATAATTTCTGTCGTAGAAGTAATGGTGAAATTTGGAAAACCTTTTTCCTTCTCCCAGTCCAGTATCAACTTATTTGATCTTATAGTTTATACCTTGTTCTCTTAGCAATGTTAAAGGTACTTACGTTACCTTCAGCTGCAATTTTGACTTTTTGAATACTGAAAAGTATAGTATAATCTAAATTATACACTAAAATTGAAGGCCAGCAAAAAGCAAAGCACTAAATACAATGGTTGCTGTAGCATATACTATCTTCAACTAAACAACATTGAGAGTACGGGGAAAAAAAGGAAAAAAATCACATCCAACTTCTCAAAGCAATATTCCCAACAAGCTAATTTCTATCTTCTGCTGGTATCACTCTGGGATTAGTTCCTCTGAGACAAATCTGTTTTCTGAGCTGGAAAACATCTTTTTTAAAAGATCAATATATCAAAAGGCAGAATAACCACATTTCTAGGTTTTGGCTAGCATCTATTTTATCTCAATAAATTAAGCTCTTGGAAATCTGTCTTAATTTACAGTACAGTGGGTTACACACAGGGCAAACAGCTTCTGAGATTCTGAAAATTAGTTTTAATAAAAAGTGTCCAAAAGGAAGGTGGTGGGTCAAATTGTCAATGGACCTGTGCCAGGATACCATTTGGACCAGTTGTGCTCATAGTTTATGGCACAAGTCATAAAACTAGCAAGATTAATGCATTCTTAAATGCATTTCTGCTCCAAGTCACTTTATTTATTTATTTATTTATTGATGCAAATACTCAATTGAACCAAATGATGCCTCATTCTGAAAATAATACAACAACCTAATGAAAAACAGTTTCCAGTAATCTTTATCAGGGTCCTAAGAAGCCAAAAAATTTGAAAAAATATTATAAATTTCACAGAAATCTAATTATAAAAACATGAAAACACAAGATTTCTCTTGAAAGTTGCTTTTGACATTTTAGGTAAATGTATGAGGCACTTGTGTACTTATCAATGCTTTTATTTCAGAAGTAATAAAACCAGGGCTCTGTGCTTTTCTGTGATTCACAGGCTTACAGTGCATTGAGATGTTCTGCTTTTTATCAATGCAAGTCTTTCAAAAGATGGATTTATGAATCCTGACCAGACAGCAGAATGAGCACGAGGTATTTTCAGACCCTCAAATTAACCAGAATTAGTTCATTAGCTGGGGTATTTAAAGCACCCACAAGAAACAATTAGTCCTTTCACCTCTTCCATGTAGATTTGCTTGAAATGCTTAGTTTCATGCAACAGCATGAAACAATAATCGTCTAAGAAAATGGTAGAACTAAGTGCCGAAAGGTACAAACAGGGAAAAAGATGACTCCCAGGGAACAACTGCAGCTTACCAGGCTGTTTCTCCCACTGACATAATGATTCCCTGCTACTAGAGATAGTTATTTCCATTGCAGTTTTACCCAAAAAGGCTCAGTGTGAAGATACACCAAGACGAACCTGCATGGATGACTTTATAAGCCAATTTATCACAAGACCAGGCATGAAAGTAGTGAACAAAGTGGTGGTCCTGGGGGGGAAAAGGGTAGTTGTAATTATGACAGGGGAATGTAATTAGAGAGAGACTAAAAGTGATGAAGATTTGGAAGTGCAGGTTTTCCAGGGGCTTATTGCTTTGGATATGAATATAGTGGATTACAGGGAACATGACTCCATCAGAAATTATTTCACAAATCTGATACAGGGTCAACATTTAATTTTCCTAACTGCAGCTTGATTTGTTCTTTTCCTGCCTTTTAAAATATTCAGTGTCATCAAAATTAATGGAGATTTTATTAGGTCTTAAATATTATCCCTTAGCACTGTAATTATCATCTGTGATTAATCCTCCTTGCCCACGAGAGTCAAGCACATTTTTTAGATGTAACAGTATATATTTCAACATTAATTTATAATTAAAAGAGACATAACTGAAGAGAACAAATGAAAGGGCAGGTCCTTCACAGCACATTGTTACTGAAGTATGTTATATTTTGGATTAATTCATCCTTGTGCTACACAAATTGTTGTAATCCTCCTGTCATTAATGTAAACTACCCATAGAAGAATCTGTGGATTACATAAAATAAACTACAAAAAAGGTCAACCTTTGATATAACCAGTATCTCCTTCTAACAAAATACACTAGCATATTAAAGTTCTAATGCAGTCCAGTATCATTTTAAACAAATCTTCGAGATACTTTAAGGAAAAATCACCAAAAGAATTAAAAGCTATATCATAGATTCATAGAATGGTTTGGATTGGAAGAGATTTTAAAAAAAATCAAGTTCCAACCTCCCTTGCCATGGGGAGGGACACCTTTCACTAGACCAGGTTTCTCTAGGCCTTATCCAACCTGGCCTTGAACACTTTCAAGGGTGGAGCATCCACAACTGCTCTGGGCAATCTGTTCCCATAACTCACTGCCCCCACAGTAAACAATTTCTTCCTAAAATCTAAAGTAAACTTGTCCTCTTTCAGTTTAAAGCCATTGCTGGATTCCCTTTGTTTTACAGGTACTCACCTGCTCTTTTAGCTGTCCTGACACCTGAAGCACAACGGAGCAAAGGGGCAGACATCAGGAAGCAGGTAACTGCTACACTTTGCACCCCTATCTTTATGCTTTGATATATTACTTCTTCAGCAATCACCCCATAAGCACAATTAAAAACATATGTCTTAAATGCAGCTGGAGAATCATTACACAGCATAGAAGCCCATTCCAGGATGGAAAGTGAACCTAACACACGTTGGATTTCTGAGATGGCTACAGAGATGTAACTTGCTGCAGGAACTTTACCTGCTTGAAGGTACTCGGGCAGCAGTGTCTCTGGCAGTGTCTCAGGCAGCTGGTAACCATTCTTCCTTGCAACCACAAGGTGGAAAGCAGCACAAAACTCTGGGAGTGTCAGCGCCCCATCGCAATCCACATCACTCAGCTCCCTGTGGATAAAACAGGCACACATTTTCCAAGGTGTTACCTCAGGGAAACAGAAGCGTGCCATCACGGGAGAGATAAAAATGCAACTGTGAGAAAGGATATTTAAACACAAGACAAGCATCTCTGTCACGTACACTTGATCTTGACTCACACATTTGTCTCAGAGAAGAAAAGGCAAGCTGATTTTCTAATACTGACTTGCCACTTTTCTCTTTTTTAGTAAAGTACATTTCTTTAATACATCATGCCACTGAATATGACAGTACGTGTATATTAGAATGTGAAATACATAACCTATTCTTATAGAATCATAGGGTGGCTGGGGTTAGAAGGTACCTCGAAGATCATCTAGTTCCAACTACCCTGCCATGGGTAGGGAACCTTCCACTAGACCAGGTTACTCAAAGCCCTATCCAGCCTGGCCATGAACACCTCTGGGTATGGGGAGTCCACAGCCTCTCTAGGCAATCTAAGGCCTCATGACCCTTATAGTAAAGAATTCCTTCCTAATATCTAATCTAAACCTGCCCTCCTTTAGCTCACAGCCAATCCCCCTTGTCCTATCAGTACATGCCCTTGTGAAAAGTCCCTCTCCAGCTCTCTTTTGGATCCCACTAGGTACTGGAAAGCTGCTAGAAGATCTCCCAGACCCTTCTCTTCTTCAAGCTGAACAGCTTTAAGTCTCTCAGCCTGTTTTCATAGGAGAGGTGCTCCAGCCCTGTGGTCAACTTAGTGGACCTCCTCTGGATTTGTTCCAACAGGTTCACATCCTTCTTATGCAGAGGACCCCAAAGCTGGACACAGCACTCCAGGTGGGGTCTCACCAGAGCAGAGTAGAGGTGCAGAATCCCCTCCCTTGCCCTGCTGGTCACACCTCTTTTGATGCAGCCCAGGATGCACCTGGCTTTCTGAGCTGCAAGTGCACATTGTTACACGGGTGAAATTAACCTTCAAGATACTAACCTTTAATATTTGGAAGCACTTTTGGCTAATCCATGCAGGATCTTAGAACAGTTCAAGAAGAAAAAATTAAATATGGACTTTAGCAATGGTTACTTAGCACCATTGACTAACCTTAAAAAAAGAGCAAAATTAATGCTCGACAAGTTTAAGTCTTGTTGTTAACTTCTCACTAAGCAGTTCTCTCTAATTCTAGCTTGTTTCACAAACACTAAAGCTGAACTTCAGAAATTCAATAATTCAATTTTGTAAATGAACTCTTTGCAAAAATTGAATAATATTTTATCTCCTGCACATGGTCTAAAATAAACATGTAATTTCTTACTCTTTGAAAGTAACAAGCATTTTGCAAGCTGTAGAGGTTATAGTGACAAGGACTGAAGCATCCTGTGTGTTTAACACAGCGACACAACCTGATAAATCACACTGCCACAAAATTACAATTATTTACTAGAAAGGAATACTTTTCTTGAAATTCTGCACAGAGAACTAGTTGCATCAGCAATAGAAATAAAATCTGTTTTGCTAACATATTAGGTTAATCCATTCTTTTTAAGTAATCTTAAATTTAAATTCCAATATTCGTTTCCCCCAGCACTACGTTTCTTCAGTTGTTTTTTTTTATTTTCACAACTGACAATCCGCTTTGAAAAGATTCCAGACATATCCTTTGACCCTGACAGATGTTTAGGCTCTTGCAAGCTTTTCTTCTCATCTCTCTTCATAAAGGCATATATAAAAATAAAATCACTATCAGCATTTCTGATCCATGTTTAAAACTATTTGTTCCTCCTATCAGAGATGCAAGTATGACAACAAATTACAAAGCACCATGTTGTTTATGAAAATATAATAGAATTCTTGTCAAATTTTATCACATACAGTTCCATCCGCAATTGTTTCTCAATAAGCTCATTAAAAGTAAATGCACTGGTTCATTAGAAAAGCACTAATGAATTATGTAGTTGTTTAATTAGGCCTCCTCTGACAGAACAGAGACAGAAACATAAAACCAACAACACATCTAAAACATTCCAGAGGTGCTTCTCCTCTGTGTCATTTCATGAAAAATACCAGTTCTTTGAGCTAACAATGCTGCTTACAATACACTTAAGAACAGCTCTCAGCTGCCTCGCTGTTCAAACCTTCCCAGTCCTGCTGAGTAGGCGAACATCTCTCCAGAAAACAAGTGTGTCAGGAAGATCAATGAGCACCCTGCTGCTTGGGCCTCAAAGTGATTCTGGAGATAAGAGCAATAATTATAATTGAAGACACTTTTAAAATTTAACAAGGACTGTTGAATCAAGCGTCTTTAAAAAAAAATATGATACGCATCCCCAACACTATTAAAGTACTCACCAGATGTGAGAAAGTTCTGGGATGGGCAGCTTTGATTTTGTGAAGAAATTCTTTGCTACGGAACCTGTTGGGAAAGCATGCCTCATCAGCCATTGGAAATTAATTCTCCAAATTCTTCCCTTTTACCAGGTCTGCCGTGCCAGAAGCAGACAGTTAATTTACGTCCGAGAGATGCTCAGATTAACCGGATGCTACTAGAGATGTTGGACCATTTGTCTCCTTCTGAGTAAATGACAGAGAAAGCCAGACAGAGCTGTTGACCTCAATTCCCCATTCCCTCCATACGGGAAAAATAAATAAAGGGAAACCCACTTTAGTACTAGTAACTCTAACCTGCATAATAAGTATGTCACCAATGGTGAAATAACAGACACAAACAGCCCTGCTTCACCCAGAAGCCATGTGTATGGCAGTACAGTGCTTTGACATCTCCACTGTTCTCCCAAGATGCTGCTTGAACCATGACTTTTCCCTGCTGCGAAAATTTTATGAGGGGGAAAAAAATAAGAAAAGCAAAAAGAAACTGCAGAAGATTCAGATAGCACACAGCTCCCATCCTGCTGCAGGCATCCTCACTCACCCTGCCACAGCAGCTCTTCTCATACTTCTAGTTAACAACTTCTTCACCATCTCATATGCACAGGCTGTTAGGGGTACCCTGGAAGCCCTTCCTGCCTACAGGCTTACAAATCATAAGGAAGCAAAGCACAGATTGCTGGGGTGATAATCCTCTTCCCCTTGGGCAACCACTGGGGAAAGAACCAACACTGAACAGCCATTTGTTCTTTGAAGCACACTGCATGAAGGAGACTTAACGGAGGTGAAGAACTGCTGAAGCACTAATTTCACTTAGCAGCAGGTCATTTCTTTAAATTTTTGGCTGGATCCAAGCCCCTGTGATACAGCAGGGCTCATTACAACTGCCTCAGTTTAAAACCTGTGACACATTCCTTGCCAGACCAACTGTCTGTACATGGCAAAGTACCCTCTCACAAGCAGCCTGGACCTTCTATTCAGAATGGAAATCTGAGTATGATCAGAGCCATCTCAGTATGCTCTTAACAATACTTCTACCATGTGTGTGCTCTCCAGGATTGTTTTCTAATTACCTAAAGGTCAAAGTCTCAGTCCCCCAGAACCATAAACCCTCACGCTTGACTGCACAGGGCAGTTTTGCATGCTTCACTGTCGCCACATGGACACTGCCACAGTTGTGCTGGGTAAGCCAGCACAACCCTCAGGGGTTTTTCAACTCAATATACACTGCAGATGTGCTCCACAAATACAGCACATCAAATACAGAGAGCTCATTTTAATTTTTACCAAATTGCCAACACTTCTCCCTTAGATGTAATTATTTCTCTAAAATCAGGATATTTAGAAGGAAATGTAAGGGTCACAATATTGGTTTGAATAGTCCACCTTTTAAAAGAAAATACAACCAACTCTTACAAATGCACTGCCAGAGAAAAAAGCATTTATTTACTTAACATAGTAAGTTATGCCTATGCCCCAGCCTGGTCCCCCTATTCAATGTGCACAGTATTTGGTAAAAATTACCTGAAATAAAGGCATTGAGGTCAGGCTGCAGGGACCTGAACTGGTTAATGTAGTAATCTCGCTGCTCCTCCGTTATCCTCCAAGGGTCATCTGAGTACTGGGTGCTGCTGTCCTGCTGCTCCCGCTCCACTGAAAGAGACTGAAGGGAGGGACACTGGCATCAGCCACAGGGAGGGCACCAGAAGGGCACTGGAAACCTCAAGAAATCAAATTCACACTGTTCTGTTTAGCAGAGACAAATTTTCAGAAGACAAGAAGCAGAAATGGCCACATTGATGACCATCCTACTCCTTACCTGTTTAAATACTGAGGCTATTATTAGGTATCTTTACCCAGGCAATTAAAGGAAGTTACATGACCAAAGCTCAAAGGAAAAGGAAATCTTGGTACTGCTGACCACTAGAAGTCCAAGTCATACTTTATTACCTCTAGATTCGTTTTGGGGGTCCACTTTGGCTGCCATGCATTACAACATTGAACGGCACACTGTACACCTCAAATGGATGGAACCAGTAAAGGACCCAGAGCTGCATATATGCATCTTTGTGCATGAAAATTTATCTTTGCTGTGAAACTACATATTTAATCTAGGAATGGTGCTGTAACTAGGGAGATATTCCACTTCTGGACCCTCTGCTCACCCCAGTAACTCAGCACTCATTATGCCAAGTCAGGGAGACATACAGGCCCCTAGAGACACCCTCAAACTTCTATCACTTCCCAAGGTTTAAGTAAAAATCCTCCTTTGGGTAAAGTAATATTCTGGAGGAGAAGGGTATTTAATCCAATTATATCTTTGCTCTGTCTTTGCTCTCTGATTAACTTGTTTAAGGGGGGCCTGTACCTTTTGCAGGTTGGATGGAGGTATCTACAAGAGGGCTGCCTGTTCAGCTGGTGTCTGTTAAAATGGAATAAACTAGTATTCAACATTTAAGCCTGGATGATAACAGGGAGGGCAAAAATGGAGGGCAAGAATGAACAATAATCAGCTGTGAAACCCTTTCTCTGACATACCCGTCTATTTCCCAAGAATCAAACGCAAAACACCAATTCTGAAATACATCAAAAGATCCCTGAAACAGGCAACATCATAAAGCTGTAAATTAATTTTCATTTCAAAGTGCTATACAAATGCACCCAATTTCATTTCAAGTTAGCACAAATTATGTGACACTACCTGTAGATCTCTTTTGGAGGCTCAGGTGACATTTTATGGTGTGTGGGTGTGAGGTACTAAGCACTCAGGAAAATGTAGAGTCTCTGAGTCTTACTTATTCAAGAAAATCTCTCGGTTAAGAGAGCTTTGCCCTTCCTTACAGCAAACTACTTGTTTGCATAATAAATGCACAGCAGGCATACTGGAACACAGGAAAGATCTGCTTTTGCAACAAGCAGGAAAGTATAAGACCCATTTTCATAAAAACAAACAAATTCCCAGACATTAATTTATTTTGTTTAAGGTGCAATTTAACCAACTGGGGTAAAAAACCAAAATATGCAGAATGTTAGCCATAAATACTATGCATGTGTTACAGATGGGAATCTAAATCAAAAAGGAATCTCCGTGAAATCTCATGTACTTTAAATGAAAATGGTTTACTTTGACTTACCTTTAGCAATTTAATTAATTTAATTATTTATTTTAATTTCTCCATCCCATCAGCTTTTTTTCCTCATATACTAAAAAAGCACACTTCAGTCTCTAGTCTAAAAACACCATGAAAAACACTTTTCACTTTTAAAGTGAGAATTTTTCTGCCTCTTTTTAAAATTTCTCTCTTGTTTTGTTAGCAGTACTACTAAAGAAAAATATGCAATTCATTACCCGGTTAGTAGTTGAACAGGTGGGTGCAGATTTGGCTCCATAATTCCCTGATGATGGTCCGTCTTGCTGGTGAGTAGAGTGTCTGACTTCATAAGGAGCTACATTAGACATTTAAAATTAAATATATAAATGATGGGATAATAAAAAAAACAGTGCTAGGCTAAAGGAAATAATTAAATACCACAAGATCAGGAATGTAGCTTGTGAACATTGTAACAGAGCATCAAAGTCCATTTTGTCTTATGTAACAAAACTCCAGCCACGTACTTGTCTTTCCCATTACATCATTCTTCTTCAGACATTACTGAGACAATGTCAGTTATATACTACTAGATAACAGAAATCAGCGTTCATCATGTTTAAATATACATTTATATAGCCTGTCCATGCATTTATACATTTTATATACTTACAGCCACATAAAGCACAAGATATATTTTAAATAAGAAGAAATAATTCAACTGAGCTGCAAAAAAATATGCTTTGACAATGTTATCAAATAGCAAATTATTTCTTTTCCATATACTCTTCCTCTCCCTTCCCTAATTTCTGTTGAAAATCAAAATACATGACACACCACTTTGCACTATTTAGAATGAAGTTAGTGAAGAAAAGTAACAATTTCTTCTTTTTTGCTAAAATAAGTCACTTAGGCTCCACTGCAGCAAATATAGTAAGCAGCAACACAACAGCACATTTAGGAACAATGTTTTAAAAATAGGGCAAGTATGTAAACAAAAAGGCAACTCACTTGCAAACCTTTACACAGCTGAGAACTGCTGCCAGCCTATTTAAAATTTACCATTACAAAGTCTGCATTAGATAGTCAGAACCTTAAAGACTCATGATGAAAAGGGAGACCAAGAAATCTTAAAAATTTTGAGCTCAGGAAGACCTTAAAAATTATAGCCCTAACACCCTTGTTTTCCTAAGGGGTCTTATCCTGTATTGGTACCTATTTTTATTCCTGCATAAGTAACTGCTAATGTCAGGTTTAAAAAAAAAAAAAAAGGAAGGAAGGTAGAAGGTAGGAAACATTTAGATGCCCTCAGAGGGGATATTTAAGCATGAAGCCTCATTGCTGTGTGCTAGCATGAAAAACTTCCAATACTACAAAGAAAAATGTACACAGTCATGTAAAGGAAGAACCAGCAGGTCTTGCATTAGGCCTGGCACTCGGTACAGCATGGGCCATAAAATATTAACTGCTCACTGCCACTGAGAACACATTTGGCTGAAGTATCCCCAGCGGGCTTAAAATAGGAGAGATTGCTTTTCTGGAAAACAGGAAGAAATCCTTTCTGAAAAATAACCATTGTTCTACACCTCTAAGATTTTATTACCTTGAAAATTTGACCAGTTAAATAATTAATTTTGGAAGAAGTTGACAGCTGGACTGGATGCTGCTGTGTCCCTGCTCACTTTGCATAGCTGCTGAGTCCATGAGAAATTTCACAGAAGTTACATTTGCAACCAAATTCAGAAGGAAAAAAAAAACCCAGCACCCAAAATACTCCCTCACAGCACTGACAGATCTGGGGCAGAGTCCCAGAAAACAGCAGAGCACCTGACAGGTACATGGTCAGCCGGTCCCGACGGTCACCCCTGCCCAGCTCCCCACAGCATGGGCTCTTCACCACGTGTCTTCTTCACTGGGGCAGAACATGCCTTGTACCAGAAAACAACTGCACTAGTGTGCTTGTTTCAGAATAAATCCCACCTCTGAACAAGCTGCGGTTTACCTAAGCAGCAGGCGAATGCCTGTGACTCAATACTGGTACAGTTTTCAGGTGGGGGCCACTTTATAGTGTAAAACACATTCTTATCACAGCTGTACTGAGTTTCAACATGTTGAATAGCTCTTTTTTCATTCATTTGTAAATAAGGACAAAAGCTGAAGGACTAGCATACTTCACTCTTCACTCACTACAAACACACTAATGTAAAGCAGCAGGGATGATGGTGTACACCAGTGCCTACTATTGCCACAACTTGGTCACCACATGTTGCAATTATGAGAGCAGAGGTGCTTTACTATTAACAGAACTTGTAAAGCCACAGTTAAAATGGCTTCTGTCCCACTAGCCTCTTATTAAAATCTGAATGTTTTGTCACCGACTCTAATGGCATCAAAACGAAGGACAGAATACCTATGCAGTGCCTCGTTTTTGTCTCAATTGCCTAAGTTACACTGTGGGACTGCTTTTATACTCTCATCCTATTATTATTTCTATTACAAAACCAGAGATATTATTATCCTTTCCTGCAAAGGAAGGTTCACTTCCAATCTGAAAATTAATATGCAGCTACTGAAATCGGGAGCAGGCTTTTCTTCCTCTCTAATGAAACCAAAACCATCATGTACTCTGACAGTATTTGCAGGCTCTCTGCCACTGGGGTATATTGCACGTAGTCTTGTCAAGAGATTAGGTATTAGCATTTGTGAGCAGTCACACATAAATCTAATTTAATAGAAAGTGAATAGGAAGACAGGATTGAACAGTCAAAATAAATTGATCGAATAATTTTCCAAAACACAAGCCTAATTCAATTTTAAAATCATTAGGCTTATTGTCACTTGCATTTAGAATTTGGATACATCTCATAAGGGAAAAATAAAGAAAAAAATATATTAATAACAATGTGCATTGCCATTTCTATCCTACCTCCATGCTGGTGCTCCAGCCCACTTCTTGCTTTACCATATCCATAACTTAGGGGTATTCTCTGGTAAGTAGATGGGGAAGCAGGAGGTGAGCAAATTGGAGACATCGGAGGAGACTTGGGTTCCTATTTCAAAAACACACCAACACAAAACACATTTCTAAGACAAAAAATTTAAGAAACAACCAAGTAATGCTGCAAAGTGGTCCAAGTGCATACAATATGATGGACAAAAAAGAAACCAACACTGCAGCATCCTTAGGCCCTTTTTCCAAGAAAAGGCTTAAAACAGACAAGACAGGATTTGGTACTCAGCCTTTGAGGGGTAAAGCATGACAGTGCTATAGCAAAGCTTTACAATGATCAGCTCAATATGTTTTACTCCCAAAGATGCCAGAAGTAGTATATGTAGAAGGCTCAGTGTGAGTGGATAGCTTTGAATTTACATAGTGTGTGTACTTTGTGGGAGATCATTTGTCATACCAAAAAAAAAGTACAAAGAATTAAACCACACCTCTGAATCAGTATTTTAAACACTGTGGATCTGTAGGTATCAGTGGGTAACTGTCCTAAAGCTTTCTCTTTCCTTTGACTTACTGAGATTGCTTGAGAAAAGGATGTAAGCCTGAAAGATTTTACTGAATAAAGAGGAAAATATAACACAACACAGATAACCCAGATAGAGCCAGGGGTTTGAGGGCAGTGTTGTGCTTCGGTGTCAGTACACAGAAAGACAGGCATACATGCTCTTCTTCCTCTTCCTGTTATTCCACCTGTGTATCTTGTCATCAGCTTGCTCCTGCTGGTTGACCTCAGGCTGGGAACGCCGTTACTGACGCCAACGCACCGTGTGATAAACGTGGGCACGTGTTTTGGGAAGATTAAAGTGCTTCCCATCAGGCATTTACAACATGACCTGATACACTACCAGAGGAGAAGGTGTCAAGCCTGGGGAAAATTATGCAAATCAGTCTTTATGAAAATTATGCAGCACAGCGAAGCTTCTTGTATCTGAACAAGTGCTCTATGCTCTCCTAAATACAGGTAATACAAATGTCCCTTGGATGCTTTATTAAACTGGCATCTCAGAACAACAGATGCTGGGACAATGTTTCACTCAGGACAAAAGAAAAGCAGATTTCTTCTGGACTACTCCTTGGGGAGATAAAATTGAAAGAAAACTTGGGGGCCTTACCCCACCCAAAAATAGTGGCTCATGATTCAACACCTCGTCTCCAATTGAGTACTTCTAGAGTGACTAAGGACCATACTGGCCACGGGAAATCACTCACTTTCTTGTTCTGTTTCACTGGCAGATTTCTATCTGCTGCTTTTGCTTGTGCCTCTCTAAGAAACAGTGCTGCATTAAGTAGGAGGACAACACTGAAAGAACTCAGACAGAATATTACAGGGCTGACAGCTTTATACTAGCTCATACAGGGAATTTTCTTCAGGGAAGCAACTGGGATGCATCAAAACCAGAACACAAGCATGATGGGGATTATTTGCACATCAGGAGTTCATCTCCTGTCTAGTATTGGAAAATTGAGTAAGCCCCTGTGAGTGTAACCATTTACAGAACTGGACCCAAAAGGAGGATGCATAATGACATGCTGGCCTGAAGGAGATAAGCCTGTTACCTGTTTGTCCCCTTCATCTGTTCTTTTGTAGGAATTTTTTTCCAAAGTTGCATGTGGAACCTGAAATTTAACTCCGTGGAATTCTGCTGGAGTCCCATAACGTACTTCAGTGTCATTTTTCAGTGCCACAAATCGTGGCAGAGGCAATTCTTTATTAAGAGAGAGAAAAATTCAATTGAGATTACAGAACATAAGAAGACTACAGAACATTTAAGCAGTATCGTCTTGTAAAACCAATGAAAAGTTTATCTATAAAAGACTACTAGATATATTTCGTAACATTTTAAAGTGTGGGACTCCTTTGATTATTTTATGTCTTAATAAAAAAGTGAATGTTACACAAAGATACATTCACTAGCTTAATATATAATCTCTTCATGCAAAGAGAAAGAAATAAGCCTTGTGCATGTCACTAAAGCAAGCGGCAAACTCATTTCCTGCCTTCAAAACCTTGCCTGTAATGAAAAGAATAGTTTCCCACAGAAACTGTGGGACGGATGAATTAATCAGTCAGGATCACAGTATGCTTAATGCTGCCATCATAAAAGGAACAAATCAAAAATGGTAGGGTTCAGAGATCACACCAAGGCCTAGAGAGACAGCCGTGTCAAAAGGTCCCATGTTGCATCTGCTGTGCAGAGCAAGAGAGTGACACTGTCACTCTTTAAGACAATTCCCAATTATTTTGCAGAAACACCATTTATTTTTGTGCACAGTCACCCTAAAAGATCAATACAATTAAAATTAACAGAATGCTCAAAACCAACCAAAGCCATTCATCCATCACCTCTGTAATCTTTTACACCTACAGTTAACACCCATGAAGAAAAAGAAATCAATTGGAGTTTGGTACACTACTCACCCCATTCTAAAGGCACTCATATATTTTCTAGAGAAAATGTAATTAGCACTGGAAGCAGTTGTATTGAAATTTTACGTTTAAAGTAAGTAAACAGGATAACAGGATATCAATACAAGGACTGCAAGTAGCTGTTTTCACTCAGATTTGTGGATTACTTGCACATGCTGGACTTGTAAAACGTAGAGTAAATCTTGATTCAGATTTCTAATTTAGTTTGTTGAGGGTTTTTCGTTGTTTGGTTTGGTTTTTTCCTTTTTAATTAACATCTTTAAAAAGGGCAGCAATGCAAGAGAGTGCACAAGCTGTAGGTAAGGAAAACTGACAGACAAATCCAGGCCACTCCTCTTCACCCTTGGTTCAAACTCCTGTTCCAGCAAGGCAATGAACCGAAATGTGGCAGCTGCATCTGATCCCCTCCACTTGGTCAGAAGCTCTGCACCACGGGAGCTCAGCTCACACAGGTCAGCATGTGCTCGCCATTCTGGCCTTCTCTCCCTGGGATGGGGCAGACCTGGGAACCATCTCCCCGTGCCTTGCAACACACATGAATTTGACATTTCGTTGCCCTTACCAGGGACAACAGAGCGAAAGCTGTGCTGGGAGCAGTGACCTGATTGCAGGGCTGTGGGTAGGTCCTGCCTTTCCAGCCTTCTCTCTGATCTTGCAGCCGGCTGCATTGCTCCTCCAGTGGGATGGTTACAAGCACAGCCTCAGGGCATGGCTTGAACGCCCACCTGGGATATGGGAGCTAAGGGTTCAAACCTGTTCAAGCTCAAGCAAAAAGCCCTGTTTTGAAGACCAAGCCCTGCTGAAGCAGAGCGTGCATCACCAAGGCAAGAACACTGAGTTCCCTCCAAGCTGCTATCAAGGTTTCACAGCTGAAAGGGACCTGCTTTCTCTCTTCACCGCTTGAGTTAGATAACTCTTTCAAGAAGCTTTCTTCTCCACCAAAAATGGTACATTTAATATTACTGTCAATTCATTATCAAGGATAAAGCTGTTTTAAAGCTGTTTTAAAATATATCTAATACATATTTTCATACCTATTCACAGTAAGCACTATGATTTTATCAGCATTACCCATTTATTTCAGCAGGATTATTTGCTAAAGCAGATGAGTGTTACAATCTGCCCTGCAAAGAGGGACTCCTTGACCTGTCCATGTCCCCCACAATGTGCCTCCACCCAAAGCAGCTCTCACTCTGGACAGCTGTCAAGATTAGAGGCTGAAGGTGAGAGAGAAATGTATTTCCCACACTGATCATCTGTCATTCCTGCCATTCCTTTGTAATGCCATTTCCAGAGGGGGATGTCATCTCAGATCTGCCATACACGCAATTCACTGCAATTTTCTACCACTCACTAAGTGCATGTAACATTACCTTCCACTCTTTCTCTGCTCCTTAAAATTGTTCATAGAAACATAAAAAGAAAGAGTTTACCACCATGGAGAGCTGACAAGCATTAAAGAAAGTGAGAAACAAGTGCATAGCACTGCAAGCAAAATTTGCTACTTACCATTCTTAATGCTCTCAATCCGTACTGGGAACCCTGACTGTGCCGCTGCAATTAACTTCAAAGCAATATAAAATTGAGCAGGACCAAAATAACCCATGCGCTTGGCTCCACAAACTTCTGTAATCTAAGAGAGAAGAGACACATTGTAGGTTAAATGCATTTCACTCTTCCAGGAGATGTCAACATCTCTACACAAACAAAGAAAAAACTCTTTAAAAACACAAAATGCTTGTTGTATTTGAAGTTTTCTACTATGCATATTTGTTTCTACTCAGAACATTAGTACACCAGAGACAGTTTGGTAGTTGTCATGCTTTTCAGAAGCACTGCTGGTTAACACTGCTATCTTAAAACAAGTTATGGGTTTTCACATTATGTAAGATTTTAACAGCAGGTGAAATGAGAATTTCTTAAGTACCCTGTCCAGTAGAACATTTCCACCACAGAAGCTGTGATATCTTTAGAAAATTGTACTTAATATCAGCCCTAACAACAACAGTTCAGGTAATTACCGTAACTGGAACATACACACAACAAAAGACCCCAGCACACCACTTGAGCAAACACTTTATTTTTTGTGTGAAAAATTAACGTGGTCTCAGCACTAAAATTTAACTTCTATGTATACTTCACTATTTGCTTCACTCTGCCACTTTTATGAAGCAAAGAGCACCATGTGGACACACTCAGACAACGCCCAAACAAACAACAGGTATCAAAGGTTTTAAGCATGGAAGCCAATTCTTCCGTGCCTGGAGCTCCCCGATGTTCACAAGCAAATCTCAGACAGGCATTGGGGTTAGAACAAAACCCCATTTGCCTCAGACATTAAAAGGAAATCTCAAACTGTTTTCCTGAAAATACACCTAGATTAGCAATGTCTCCTGGCTGGCGAGGTGCAGCCTCTGTGACAGTTCTCCACGGGCAAGTGCTGCTTCTGGAAAGCCGTGTTCCTGGATTGGCTCCCAAGCTACAACAGCATGACAAAGTATTATGCTGCACATAAGCAAACAGCACAATTGAATAGTCTATTTTTTCTGATTTATTTTTATATGTATATATATACATACATACACAGTGGAAAAATGTCAGGTCAAACAATTACCGAAAAAATCAAATGTTTCGGAATGGTAATTCTTACAAATCAAAGACAGTTATCGTCAAGCAAACCCTTTCTTCTCTGGATGTGGCCTCTGCTTTGAGCTGAATGAGCTCTGGCTACTTTCTCTTCCTACGAGTTTCAGGTTTGGTCACAAGATACATCTAATAGTTTTTTTCTCCTACTGCTTGATGAAAAGGGAGATTGAGTCTCTGTATAAGGATAGCTTCAACTGCCAGCAGCATTTGCCATTCTCTTTCCTCTACTTTTTTCTTTAATTACTCTGGCCTTTTTTATTCCACCCTTCCTTCTATCACTGGCCTTGCTTATTTTATTTTCCAGTGGGAAAGCAAGGCACTTGGGATGCGCCCAAGATGGATGCCTGGCCACACCATTGGTACCCTGTCTGAGCTCCAAAGCAGGGTTCTTCCCCTTGTCCCTGGATGCTCCCAATTCACTCAGTCCCACTGCCCACACCACCCGCTCCTGCATGGTCCTTCCCCAGCCAGCAGCCCTGGCTCTGCCTGGTGCAGTGGTGTGGAGCACAGATGGCTGGACTGGACACCAGACGCGGAACATGCACAGCAGCTGCACTTCAGGCTGCTCCCCCTGGGCACAACCTCCCAGGCATGCCAGGCTCTGGCAGCTCTGGGGACAATGCTGCTGTGGCAGGTATGTGAGAAGCCACCAGCTTATCCAGCAGCCTAGGGAGAAGCAGATGGAGAGGAGGCACAACCAAGCCGAAATTCAATCTGGGTTCACAGCTCTGGTCTGTTATGGGAGACGTTTGTTGAAAAAACACCAGCACCGAATAGGGCAGTTGGCAAAAGCTGGGCACCCTCCAGCTGCCAGGCCCTCCCACGGAGGCCGTGGGGGCTCAGCTCCTGTGTGACCCACGGGCAGGGCCTGGGACGGCTCCCGCTGTGCAGCAGAAATGGCACACGAAGTCCCTGTGTGCCGGGATGTACCCTATAGGGATTTTTCTCCTCTTGGCCTCTTTTCCTGCCATGGCTACGCTTCTTGCTGTGCCTAGGCTTGCTGACACGGAGCAACAGCATTACCATGATGTGTTTCCTCTCACTGGCTGCTGCTGGAAAAAGGCAATATTGAGCAGCTGGGACTTTCACATAGATGCTACTATCTTCCCGAAGAGTTAATTTTCCATATATTTTCTATACTTTGAAATATTAAGACTGTTTAATGCTGCAAATGCTGTTTGCTCCTCATGTGGAAACATGAACATTTCATTCTGAAGCAGACTAAAACTTTTATGAAGGACATACCATCCCTCAAAAATATGGTGATGTTTCTCAAGCACACTTACAGCCAATCAACCTGAAACTGCCTCTCTGTAATTTTGCTTTTTGATGATAACAACAGAAATAGATTTTGTAGACACAAGCTTCTCTGTTATTTGTGCAACCAGACTCTGAGTTCTTTGTTAATGGTCCAGAGCAAAAGATGGAAGCTGACAGAGCAGTTAAATTTATTACACAATTAATTGTGGGTATTTATATAGATTAATTGCAGGTACAGGCATTTACTCTCATCAGGTTCCTTCACCAGTTAAAGGAGAGGGTCTTGGGTTCCTTCCAGCCAGCATTTCACACTATCTGCATCAGGATCCTGCTTAGAGGTGCCAGTGGAACAGCCCCTCTCTCCAGCAGCCACAGAGGTTAGTGGCAGATTAGCCTTTATCCAAAAGTAAATCTTCAGAACATGCTGCTTGCTCAAATTTCCCCAGCAGCTTAAACTGAACACTGCATTACTTTTTTGTTTCCTGGTTTTACCTTTCACAGGGTCAGTGCACATAACTTTTTGATGGGCAGATTACACTTCATGATATGCAATTCTGAAATTAAGCTAGTTTGTATGAGACATTATTAGGAGTCTCCAAGATCCATCCAAATTAAAGGCACTGCATATGAATATGATACAGTAATTTTTCATTTAAATCCTTAAAACTGTTGTCAATTTGGGCTGCATGCTTTTCAGCAAGCCAGCAAGGAAACAACTGGTATTTTCTGCTTGTGCACTGCTGAACAGACACACATATAAATAAAAACAACTTGCATCCCTTGATATTTCAAGGAATTTTAATGCAGAATTATTGGCTGTCAATTTACATTACAATTTTTCTTTTAATTCTCCAGAAGAAAACTGTAATCCTCCAGTGATAGTGAAATTTTGAAGAAAAATGTAATGATGAGTGTATTGGAAATAATTTTTCATGGTGGTAGGTTACAGATGTTGCTTGCCAAATCTAACCTCAGGATGGTAACTAGTCCAAAATCACACAGAATCACAGAATGGCTGGGGTTGGAAGTGACTGACCTATGGAGATCCTCTAGTCCAATCTCCTTGCTAACACAGGATCACCTAGAGCTGGTTGTACAAGACTGTGCCCAGGAAGGTTTCAAATATGTCCAGAGAAAGAGATGTTCCAGTTTTCTGCCATTCTCACAGTTAAGAAGTTTTCCTCATATTCAGATGGAATTTCCTCTGTTTTTCTTTGTGCCTGTTGCCCCTTGTCCTTTTAGGAGGCACAACCAAGAAGCCTGGCTCCATCCTCTTGACACCTCCCTTCAGATACTCACCTACATTGGTAAAATCCCCTCTCCATCTTCTTCAGGCTAAACAGGTCCAGGTGCCTCAGTCCCCTCCTAAGAGATGCTCCAGTCCCCTGGTCATCTTTGGAGCAGTGATGCTGGAACTTTAACCACTTGGCCCCACCCTACACCTTCTAGAGCCCTAACCCATGGGATTCCTCCAAGCAGATCCTTGAAGAGGCCAAAATCAGCTCTTCTGAAGTCCAGAAACCCTACTTTTTGCCCTGCTTCCTCCACACAGGGTCCTGAACTCTACCACATCCTGGTCACTGCAGCCAAGGCTGCCCCCAGCCTTCACATCCCAAACCAGTCCTTTGTTCGTTAGTACAAGGTCTAGCATCACACCTCTCCATGCTGGTTCCTCCATCACCTGTGTCAAAAACTAATCACCAGTGCTCTGCAGGACTCTCCTGGCCTGTGTGCCAGCTATGCTGTCTTTCCAGAAGATACCAGAGTGGTTGAAGAAAGTGGTGAAAGCTTGTAATCATGAGGGTACTTCCAGCTGTCTGTAGAAGGCCTCATCGACTCCTTCTCCTGATCAGGTGGCCTGCAGCAGCATTCCAGTCATGGAAAATTTCCCTGTTCAATGGTTTGTGAGGCAAGAACACTATACTGAGTGGACAATGCGTTTTCAGCAGGCAGCCTCAACACATTTGTTCTGAAGAGGAATTGCACCATGTTCCCAACCAAACATCCATAGGAAGGGGAAAAAGAACAAGCTCTGTAAGCCTGCACACTCTCTGACAGGTCAGAAGTTTTTCTATGGTTGTAAAAATATATACTTTTTAATAAGTAAAAAAAAAAAAAAACTTCAACTCATAAACCTTAAAATTTGAAATGTTCTGTTCAGAAGAGTTGCTGTTTTAAACTACTGTGCTCCATGCAAACGTCTAATAGAAAAGCTCTACATCTTCAGATACTGGAACACAGAGCAGATTTTTGTATTTTTTTATCCACTCACTGCTCTGCTCTATTGGCTGACAGCAAGTGTTATTTTTATAATTGCTCCTTGAAGACATCCCACATGAAGCAGCTTTTCCCAGCACAATCTGACATTGTTCCAGCTCTCCCCAGTTCTCTCCAGACAAGTTTCCACTGCAGTCTCCAAGAGCACTGACCTCGCAAACACACTGGGTAGGTCTAATTTAGATTGCAAGAACTAAACTTCAGAAACTGAATATGAGCCTAGAGCTGAAAATTGTTTTCCATATGTAGAAAAAGGAGTATAATCAGAAATAATTATACCCTAATCCTACGGACAGGCTGAAATGGTCATTCTGCAGCCTCAAGGGAAAGGTTTTCACCCGTAAGGCAAAGGTAGACCTGGGACTTTTGCTTTTTTATTTAGCCATTAACACTGCTGTGGCATCCTCTGTGTCAGACTAGCATGCAGTTTTTGTCCGTTCTCTGTCACCCTGCTGCTACCTGCCACGTAGATGGTCACTGCTATTTATTCATGGGCAAACCCAGCTCAAAGGCACTCACACCTCCATGCAGGCTGTGGGACCCTGTGAGAGCACGTGTGAGCTGAATGCAGTCACCTCATTCCGAGAGAAAAAGAAGATGACCATCACTGGCTCCTATGTTAAAGGAAATTTTCTCGCTACACTTTCCATCTCAGCCCAACCCCAGAACACACAGCTATTTTACTCGTCCTTGCTCAATCTATAATGAGGTAGAAATATTTTCCAGTTTATCAGCTGCCTCTGAATTTTAGGGAAGGTGTTGGAAAGCTTCTGCCGCTACCAATACACGCCTCACCCAGCGCTGTCCCGAGGACGACCAACTCTGATGCCACTGTTCAGACCTCAACCAGAGAGTGACCTAAGGCTCCCTTCTGGGTCAACCAGCTGCTTTTGATAGTTTCAAAGACAAATATTTGTAGCAGTGGCTTATCAACAGCTTATCTCAAAATTGTGTCATGCATCTGACCCACTTAT
>VZRQ01000151.1:90478-118863 GCA_013397975.1 Machaerirhynchus nigripectus | reverse complement strand
TTTTTTTTTTTTAATTTGTGTTTACAGACTCTTTGATCTGCTTGTTACAGACAAGTTTTGCTACATTCTTAAACAGGTATTTCTCTCTCAGTGGATCATTGTTCAGACATTTGTAAAATGACTTGGAGCCCAGGGCTACATATCTATTTCTTCAATATTTAAAGCAAAGTAAGAAACAACACGTCAAGGATTACTGACTGGGAAGACAATAGCTGCATGCTGGGGTGTTACATACCCAGATGCACATAGAAAGAGGCTCTGCTGTGGATTAGGTTCTTTACCTCTGCTCCTTCATATCAGTGGTATTTCTGTAACTATTTATTTTATTCTATCACCTTGTCTTTTAAAAACAGATGTTTTATCTATTTTAGACTTTTTAAAGTATCACCTGAAATGCTTCCTAAAAATCAAGCCATTTTGGAAAAGCAGGGTTCCAATGTCTAAACCAAATTTTAAAACAGCTTAGTTTATGCACAGAAGACAATGCATACATAGTATACTTTTAAAGACCTAACTATAATAAATTTTCATTTTTTAAGCTCTGCGTGATCATCACTTTACATTTAAGAACACCGTAATTTTAAATTGCAAGGCAAGCAACAGATAAACCGCCAAAGCTTCAAAACTTCAGATAACAAAGACAGTGCCAAAAGCAGCAGAGAGCAAGCCCATGAGTTAGGCAAAAACCTGCCGACAGCACCATCAGGGTTTCCCTAAACTCCCTCCTCATGGCACAACCAGAACCATTCACATCTGCCTGCACTGGTGCTCCACTGCACCTTTGCACGTCTGGGGGAAAGCACTTCACTTCAGGAACATGGAAACACTTTTCCATCAGCTCCAAGCAGGACATTTTACACCAACACCGAGAACTACAAGGCTCATGATTCAGTGCCCGCTGTGCATGCACGCATGTGCAGCCACTGACCACTGACAGAATTGCATGAAACAAACATGAAACCAGGTTCAAACAACTCTAACAATGAAGCTTAACAGCAGAACCATTTTATGAACTAGAAAATGTTTATTCCTCAGCAGAGGTTAACAATAACTCCAACCTGTAACACAACTGGTTTCAATCAGTAAAGAGCCTGTGAGCAGGAGTAGGGCCGTCACACTTGGTCAGTGCAAGGGTTTGTCCAGTCCTCTCTCTTGTATATCAGAGAGCTGTGGATGCCTAAGGAAACCTAAGCATGTGAATCATCCAGTACTTCTCTTCAAGTGGGAAGACTGGTAATGCCAGCATACCTCGAGTCACAAAAACATTAATCTGAATTAAGTAGCTAGGAGGACATGTGAGTCAGCACTGATAATCAAAAGATTCCAGTTATTAAGGAGTGTTGGCAAGAAAAAGTCTGCCAGGGAATAAAGGCTGCTGATGCATGCTAATATTTATAACCGCTGAAATATACCTGAAAGAAATGCCATCTCCCATGCTCAACCTTTTGTTTTTAATATACAAAGGCTACTCAATCATTTACCCACATGTGATGTGGAAAAGCTGGACACTTTGATCTCATGTCAGTCTCACAGGGGAGTTTGAGAAGGCCCATTCCTGAGAAATATCTGGCAATTGCTACACCAAGTGGCAATTATTTTTGTGATAACAGTGCCTACAGCATTAGGTCAGAGGTTGTTACATACATTTGCTGATACTTCATTCTGTCTTTGATAGGAAAACCTAGCACCACCTTCACTAAACACATGCCTTTAGGAGTATGTGAAAAGCCTACAGGGGTGAAGGAGATGAAGCAAATTATTTTCAAAACCTCTTTGCCTTCTTTTCCTCACTATTTGGAATATAAATGGTCCAAGAACAGCATTCATGCATCTACAGTAGTTCTGTGTTTCACATTCACTAGTCTGTATCAAATTTTTATTAACAAGGTCAATTAATACAGCACTTGTCAATAAATGTGTGTACGAGTATAAGTAGAATTTTAGTAGTGCTTGGAACACAAAAATAAAAAGCCTGAAAACAGGTTACTCCAGCTCTAAGAACTTGGCACAAGGATGTCAACAATCAGTACAGATTTTTTTATACAAGTATGAATCCACTTATTCACTGAACTGCTTCACATTCTTTGTAGATAATCAGTTTGCATCTGGATATGGGAACACAGATACTCAGCAGGTCACTCTCCTAAGTGGTGCATGCACAGCCTTGCCAAAAATCACTGTTAAAACATGAAAACCCACAGAAATTTTCAAAGTACACAGAATTGAGTTATAGATGTTTTATCTGCTTTTCAAAGCTTGACTGTGGAAGCAAGGGAGTAAGAGCAAGTAAAATGGCAAGCACAGAGCTGTCACACTGCCCCATCCAAACAAGTAAATTGCAGAAAATTTCCACAAGGGTTATCCAAATTTCTTCTGATGCAAGTCCCCGCCAAAAGCATTTAATTCTCTTGGACATGAGTTTCATAAAGCCCATCCTACAGATGATTAACAATATATGTTTTATACATTGCAAATACAGTTCTTTAAAGACACTAGTCATCCCAGGATTTCTGTTGGTTTTCCTGCTCATCACCTCGTCTCTTTCAAGAGCATATCTAGGGGCGTAACACAGAGAAGGTCCAGGACATGAGAGAATAGAATCCAGACTCTCCAATTCTCGTTCACTCAGCAGAGACATTATCCTGAACTCTTCTAACCCACAAGCAATTGATATTGCAAGAGCTTGATGGAGGCAGGATATAACTATCCACACTGAAATTTGGTCAGGGCTGGAACCAGGCCAACCAAAATATCCATCTGTTCCTAAAACTTTCATTTTCTGGATGTTGAATTTAAAATAGTATCTAACCTTACTCCTAGTGAGAGTGAATGGGGAGCTGCTTTTTAGCTCAAGTGGAACTGCCGTGTTTTGCACAGAAGCTGCACCGGTATCCTGTGGGAATGAAAATACAGGATGATCATGGAAAATTAAAGGACAACAGTACTTTCATCACGCGAAATCCTTGTGCTTTGGCCATTTTAGACTACTTCAGCAATGAAGTTGTTAATTATTTCAAGTAACACTTTACACAAGCAGCCTATCCATTAGCATATTTTGATCCTCAGAGTATATTCTCACTGACTTAAAATATGGCACTCATTTATAAGCTTGAGTTCATTATTAGTCCAATATATTTCAAAATGCATGTTTTTAAAAATCTATTCAAAATGCTATGTGCACATATGTATGCAAAATTTAAGTTAAATGTAACCTGAAACTCAGCCTTAAAAATCAAACCTTTAAAGGAAAGGTTTCTGCAATCTGTCCAAGCCTTTTTCTGTAAAAGGAAAAATTGTCTATCCATTGCTGCAGTTCAGATATGGATTAAAACACGAGGGTTTTTTAAAAAAACCCTGAAAAACACTGACATTTTATAATGGAACTTGAAGCCATTTAAAATGCTGGACTCTTGAAGTCTGCACAAAAGCATGAATCTTGTAGTTTGTCATTCATACAGAGAATCCTTATCCTACCTTTGTTAAATTTCAGTCTCTTAACAGCATATCACAGACTGAGAAATTACAGATTTTTCTGAAGAAAAAAATAAATCCCCATTGGTTGGGTTGATGCCTTTTTTTTTGTTGGAGTAAAAATTCAGTTTGGGTATTATTCATACCAAACAAATGTGTTTTAAACGTTTTAAACAAAATTCCACAAGGCATTGCTATACAGGATTTAATTTACCCTTTGAAGAAGAAAACATCAGTTCTTTGCTGCTACTTACTCTTCAATAAATGAGTAACTTATGAAGTTCTGCAACACAACTGTTTTGTTGTCATGTTAGAACATCATCATAAAAAGCCTCAGCATAAGTAACAGTCTGTGAAATCATTGCCCCAACACCCATAAAGAAGCTTGCCAAACTCACCTAAAGTGCAAAGAGCATCTTGAAAAAGGCTGAAAAAGCTTAGCATTAAGGAGATAACATCTCCTGTGGACACGCCATAACGCATTACAAATAATCAAAAGGTATTCTCAAAATCATAGACCCTTTTAGCACCTAAGGAAAAACAATGGAAACCACTACTAGATAAATATTGAAATTAAGTATAGTGAGGAATATGGACAGAAAGGCTTGTAAGCTTTTTTGTAAAAGTATAAAAATTAACTGTTTTCACAAATTTCATTCGACAGTTCCACTGTTAAACTCAAGCAAAGGCTACCTAAAATATGTGCCTTTACAGTCAAATCTTTCTTTTCCCATTCTGTCCAAGTAACTGCATTGCTAGAAGTGAACCCCAGAAAACAGAGCTGTTTTAACTCACCACTGAGAGGTCTAGAGGACTGCCTACAGATTGTACCGCAGTGTGCTCCTGCTGCCTCTACAACAGCTGCCTTATTATTTCCACATTTCTTTGTAACTACAAGGAAATATTTCAGGAGCTTCACTCTCAGATGCTATGCCAGGATAACTTCACAATCTCTTCCATTTGTAGGCGTTCTCACAGCTGAAAGCATACCAAGAGTGACCGACAGCAAACCCCATGACAATTGCCGTTATCTTAACATATCCAGGCAAAAACATTTCTCTACTTATCTTGGAAGGCATGCAGCCTTTTCTTCTTAGCAAACATGCTCCTACTTGTTGATGGGACACAACCCCTCCAGCCACCACTGCAGTCCTGATGTACCCAGTCATAAACTAGATGTAAGTAAATTCTTCATCTCTGATCATACTCAAATAAGGCACCTCACTCAACTCCCCTCTGCGTAGGGACAAAACACTTGGATGCTGAGCCACATGGGCCATGGTTTAATTGTGCAGGATAAGTTTGTGCGGGTTGTAGATGACAAAAGATCAAACACAGAGGACACCTAATGTTCTCAAGGAAGATTTCAGAAAAACACCCGATGTTTAGCTTTTAACATTTTAGTGACATCCTGCATCATTGCAGTACAAGGCCTGTAAGGAAATTCAAAATGCTTTTAAAAGTTTCAGCTTAAACGTGAGTTTCTGCTGTTTGAGTTCTAATACACAGGATATTACCCAAATAACGAGGTAGTCTGAAAAACTAAAAAGCCACAGGCAGATGTCACTGGCAGAGGCAGTAATCAAAACTCCACTTTCAGCAGTCATCAGCACCTCACTCATTTTGCCAAGCTCTTCTGGCCGCAAGCAGCAGTAGCACTGCTGACTACAAGCTCATTGATCCGCTCTTCAGGTTTCCTCCCACAAACTCTTACAGAATCCTAGCCCAAAGCTCAAGAGACTTCCCCTTCTTCTCACACTGCCAGCACTGAACCCCTTCCAGAATGCCCCAGCAGCCCAGGGGACAGATGGACAGGCTGTACCCAAAAGTGCCCACATGGCTGCAGACCTTCTGTGAGCTCACATCCCTGAGTGAGAGTTTTCAGAGGAGTCTGGAAAACCCCTCCCTTGAGAGATGTGCTGACAAAGGCTTAGACTTAAATCACATTGCTCTAAATAATATGCAAGCGAGCCAGCTTTCCCATGACTTTTGGGATAAACCCTTTAAAACGCAGAAGTAACCAGCTTCAACTATTACTGAAAGAAATAAAAGCAGAGGTAGTGATCCTAAACTGAGCTGAGACTTGAATTTTGTGCAGCCGTGCTGAACTGTGGATCAGCTGCACGACTGCCATTGGCTCTGGCTGCCCATGGGATCCACAGGCTGCCCTGCCAAAAGCCCACTGGCACAGAGCCACAGCAGGGGGACAGGCAGGCTCCTAGAGCACCCCTCACTGCTTCCATGCAGAAGGCATTCCCAGGACATGCACCTGGGAAATATTCCCAGACCCCACCAAAATACAGTGACCCAAACCCAACCGGCCATGACACATGGAAGAGCTGACCAAAAAAATCCAGCAGCAAAGTTATCAGCTCCAGGTTTCTGGATTGAGCTTCAGAAAGCCTGGCACATGGATCAAAGCTGGATGGCCTCTCCCACGCAAGACTCTTCAATAGCAAGATTTTTCTACAAGACAAAACTCTAGTTGATCCCTCTGGATCTATCTGTTTTCAGTGGGTCTTGGTTCCAGTAAAGAAATAGAATAAAGCTTTTCTTATACATTTTTGTCTAGTATGATTTATAACACCAGATTTTTTCACTCTAGCCAGTGCAACACAGATGATGAGTGCTGAAACATGCAGTTCAGCAACACCTTTATGCTTGTTTTCATTACATTTCCTCCCTAATCTTTAATGGTTTAAAACAACTCTAAGAACCAAACATCACAATATGCAAAAATAAATAACACATCACTTAAGAACACCAGCTGTCTTGCAAAATCTTCCTTAGCACTACAGAAAGAGGTAATTGTCCAGAATTAAACTTTACCGACATGGTTTTAAAGATTCAGCAAACTATTTAGAAAAGCTATTCTTTTTCTAACCACTTAGAAAAATTAAATTCTGTACATTAAAAAAGGAGATCAAAAGTCTTACAGACTGTTCAAAATTATGCCTTTTCCAAAACCCCAGAGGGAGCAACTGATGAAGCTTGTTTTCCAAGTCGTGGTAGCAGAGTGAAGATTTGTGCAGTTTAAGATTAATTGACATGTTATTAGGAGCATTGCACTCAATTGAAATGGGCATAATTCACTGACAAAGAGGTAAGTCAGGAGTGAAATTCTGTAAAAGGATTTTCTAACCACCAGGTCAGTTGCAATTTGTGTGGAACAGCTTAGGCTGGTTCACTGTGGAAAGGCAGAAGTCACTTACTGGTGCAGCCTATTTCTCAGCTATCGGAGATGCTGCATGATCCATCACACGTCACTGCCGCAGCCATTTCTGCTCAACTTTTCTCCCGCATTCTGATAATGATGGCTTAACTTGCACTTGCAAAAGACTGTCAAAAATTGCTTTGGATTTTTAAGACATCAATGATTCTCCACCCAGGGTATCTGTGCACCAAACCAAGGAACTCACGCACTTGCACAGCTGAGGGGAGCAACCCAATGGCCGAGATTTGCAATAGGTATGCAAATCCCAGTTTCTTTTCTCCATTCTTGGCACAACTTTCAACAAACACTTATGGCTCAAAATAGCAAATTAATAAGGGAGAAATTAAAACATTGCTCAGAGAAAAGACTGCTGATTTATTTGATTCTGAAGAGATGGGTAAAATGGAGAATGATCTATGACCAGTGTTGCATGCCGATTTCAGATCTCCAAAGGCACTAATGACCACTGCAGGAAACATACTACTATCTGCAAAGCAAGAAACAAAGGTCCAGTAAAATCTTACTGATTTTATAAGGGTATGAGTATAGCTGCTTGTGATCCAGGTCTCATTTAATACAGAATTAAAAACACTTCATGAATTCTGTATCAACTGAGACCTGAATCACAAATAACTAGGCTCATATCTATTTGTGATTGACACAAAGTACATTAGCCAGCACTTATCTTTAACCCTGCAAGAAATCCTTCTGCAATCAAATGGGACAATTCACAAATGGAGTGTAACCCAAAAACAGGACAATAAGTCTGCTTTGCCTTAGGAAGACAGCTCCATGCTTGTCTTGTGTTGTGCTGCATACTCAGTATTTACAATCTGCTCTAATAACTACTGTATTAAGCCATTATTTTCCATTGGCCCATCACTCACGAAATAGGAGCTCAGCAGAGATGCACTGGGAAAGAGCAACCACGCACCACTTCCAATCATGGCTGTTGCTGAAACACCTTCTCCAGCTCTCGGCACAGTTGTGCGTGCAAGACGAGCTCACAAGGTACTTGAAATGCAAAATTATTCAGTTTCTCATTTCTTTGCTCTTAATGCAACAATTAACAACATGCTTATTTTAATGCACCTCAATTATTGAGAAGAAAACACAGCAGGCAAAGTATTTAAGAATATTAGCTGTAAGGCTTTTATGACTTTCACAGGACTTTCTGGAATTAATCTAGAAAAACAAAAAGACATCTGTACAGATTACTACATATCAGAATAAAGAATTATTTGCAAGAGCTTGTCACATGTGGCTTTTCTAAATATCTGTTCATTTTTAGCATTACTTTGCTTCAATATTAAAATTAAGCCTATGCACCAGGACAGTGAATGAACTAGTTAGCAATCATTTTTCCTTTCAATTGCTTTATTTTCTTTCTTGTTCTTTAATGCAGGGAAATTTTATATTTAGGCAGAAGTCTCTAGGCAAATTATTGCTTAAAGTAAATGAAAGCTAAATATCAGAACCCAAGCCTGTGTTGCATGCCAATTCATGTCTTAAAGGCAGCAGCCTCTCTTCCTTCTCCTAACCCTCTGCCTTAGACTTTGCACAATTTTTGCACTAAGTGAAGCAAGAGTCCTGCAGCGCAAATAGCTTATCATGCAATTAAACCCCACAACACATGCACAAAAGGAGCCAAAGAGCAGCAGCTTTAAAAAAACCCCAAACTGCAGAAGACAGAAATTATATTTTACTAAGCACATACTCTTTGAATGAGCTAGAAATTCTTTTCTTCTAAATTTCTCTCTCAGATTCACATTAAAACAGCCCCATGTGAATTCACTAGGAAAGCTCAAGGGTTGAAAACCCCTGAGTTTCTTAACTACTATGTTAGTTTGAAGCCTAACTGAGAACAAGCAAAAGTACTTAGCAAATATATATCCTTTCCCCTATTTTCCTTGACTAAACCATTCAAACTCCTCAGAGTGCAGAAACCGCTTAAGCTTTTAATTCCCTTGGTGCTTTTGCACAGGAATCTGTTGGCTTAGCAGGCTTACAACAACCACTTTGTTAGGCACAAGAAGCAAGATAACAAGGAAAGTCCTATTCCCAACACTGCTCTCCACTCCAGTCCCACCTAACAAATACTGCTCTATCACCCCAGCTGCTGCCCAGCAAGACTGCCATAGAAAGTGCTGTCAGTTTGGGATATCTCAAGTTTTATTTTACATTAGGAATTTAAATTTCAGCTGTTCTTATTACTGACAACTTACTGAATGCAAGTTTAAATGGAACAGAAAAATATTTGAATACAACAGAAAACACATTATTGCCACATTTCTTCACTTGTAATTTTTCAACTATGGCTTAGTTTTATTTTGCTGTTGAAACTGAGTCTACAGTCAGAAAGCAGGAGTGATTTTTCCATGTGTAATATTTACAAAATCTTAAAATAGATTTAGATTACATTTCATCATTGGATTTGAGGGTAGGCTGACAGGGAAAGAAGGGCTGATGCAAGATACTGGGGTGTTTTTGAGGGGACAGGGAGGTCTTATAAGTTGCTGGGGCTTGCATAGGGGAGGGGGAAAAATGCCGGTTTTACATCTGCTCTCCTAGTGACCCATCCATCAAGAAACCAAAAAGCACCCTCACTGATGATCTGCTTCTCCCCACAGTTGTGGGCTCATTGCTGACGAGCAAGAATGGGAGTTTTTTCTTTCTTCAAGTCCTTAGCCATACTAACTTTCTAAGTTGTTCTACAGCACCTGTACAGAGGAGTTTCAACCTCTAGGAAAAAAAATGCTTCCAAGAGAAAAAAAAGATCAAACTATTTACCCACAAGCATTTTTTCTCTAGAAACAAATCAGTGTATACATATTCTGTAACGCTATCTGAAAGACTCTCAGATTTTATTAAAACGTGAAACATCAAAATAAAATTATTTTTAAAAAAATCTGTGTTATGACACTAGTTCTGTATTAAAACAACTTGCCTACTCTAACTAGCAACAAGAAATTAAAAACAGCACTGCCCATTATACATTTTAAAAAATGTAAGCTTCCCAATTCTCGGAAAAAATTCTTGTGAGTACAAATTCCTAAAATATTTGGGGGAAAAGTAAAAAAAAAAAAAAAAAAGGTTTTCTCAACATATATGGCAGATACACTGCATTTACTACAGTTTCAAAACCCTGTTTGGGATTGATGTCACAAATAATTCTGACTCTCAGCATTGCATGTACCTTACTAGCACAAAGAAGGTATTTAACACTAACACATAAAATACAGCTTTGAGAATTTTATGCCTATAGATTCAGGTGATCTTGAGGTACATGTAAAACCAGGATGATTTTAACTCTAACAAATGACAAACTGTGCTACCTTTTTCTCACAAACAAACCCTAAGAACTACATAAATCTACTGATAATCTGTATGTTCCTATGTAAACAATCACAAAAAATTGTGACTGTTGCAAATGTCACAATGCATTAAGCAGCAAAAAGCATTCAAAATGCCACATAAATAATACAGTTTAGGATCACCAATTAAAAAAACATTTTTCTGAAAGATAACCTTATTCTTAAAATAGCCATGCCCTTTTAGAAACCTATTTGCTTACCTGTATGTTTCATCCTTCCAGAGTCAGAAATATAGAAAACCTTTTGCTCACAATGAACAAGTTGTGCAAAAAAGACTCAATTAAACTACAGTTTATAATAGAATTTATTTGTATTCTGTACCTTTCTTTTTAATGTCACAATATTTGGGCACCACACCCAGGCTCTTGTTTTAAATCCCTCAGAACTGCTTTCACAATAATAGTTCCCACAACACTGAAAATTTTTGGCACTATATTTTAATGTCAAAAGGAATTAATTCAAACTCAAAGAAAACAAAACCTTTTGCCCTTTTAAACAAGAAATTTTAATGATGTATATAATGGTACTTATTGCACGTCAAGAGTACAAATTTAATTCAGATTGCCTAAGAATACCAGATTTATTTTTTCTTCTTGCTAAAAAAGCTGGAGACACTTCCACGGAGTATTAACCCAAAAAACCTTGACACTCCCCACAAGAAACTAATTGTCTACAAACACTTTGGGAAGGGTTCAACTTGGATTCCTGTGCAAGATATTTACAGTCCATTTGGGTCCCAACGTACAACACAGCCCACAGATGAGAGCACAGCATATGGAAACCCAACACACTGAACGAGTCCACATTGGATGAAACTTTGAGAACAAGAGGAGCAGAATGGAAGGTAACAAAACAAGCAATTCTAGAGTTTAACATTTTTCCTAAGTCTTGTTATTAAGCATTCTGTAATTAAATTGTTTTCACAGTAATTGCTGATCTTCTGTAAGTCTTGACAGACATAAGAGATGGCAATCATCCAACTTATTTTGCCCCCAAGAGCTTCATATATGGCTTGTTTTTAAAGAAATTAATATGAAACAGTTCATACTCAACAAGGAGTTTACTGTGAATTCAGTCCCTTACAGAGGGACTATTTTTGGGGGGGGTTGTGTGGGTTTTAATTTTAATTTTGGGGTTGTTTTTTCAGTTTGGTGCCATTATTTCCAGACGAGGGCCCTCTGATCACTGAGCACTGTTATGAGGCTTTTATTTGCTGGTCCACAACCACTGCTGGTTTCAGGGACAAGAAGTGTACGTGACCACACAAGGAAGCCACTAGCAGTAGTCTGTTTTTAAAACTAGGATGTAAAGGAAAGAAAACAGAGACAGGTGAACACACCATGCAACAATCCACCATTTCAACACCCCTGTAGGAACTCTGAATTCAACCCTGCCTTGCTGGAAACTAACATGCTTTTATGAACCTCAAAATCTTCATGAACTCTTTATGGATTAGCCCACTGGGGCAAGGAGACAGTTTTGGGGGCAGACAATGACACCAGAGACAATTCACTGACAGACAGTAAAGATCCTGCAGTTGGTTGATGCCTTTTGGCTGTCTTGAGGGTCATGATCCATGGTTGTGATCAGCAGAATGGGCGGTACAGCCCTGTCCATAGGGAGGACCTCTCCTGGCACTGCAGCTCCCCAGGGCCTTTGAAAACATACCAGTGTGCTTCAGGCACAAGGGAGTCCCGCTCAGAACCCAGAGGAAAGCCACAGTGAAATTCCCACTTCTCTGAAGGATTACTCCCAGATGGGCATTATTATTAAGTCCGATGTGACCATTTGCATTGTTTTCTGTCTTACTAGCAAATGCTACCTCAAGGTTCTTGATGAAAAACTTTCTCTACTTGCACTTTCCCAAGACTTCCTGCAGAAATGTCCAAATGTAAATGCCAGATTGCAGCACTAAACTAAAAGGAGGCATGGTAACAGTTGGCTTGAAAAAGGAGAGGAATAATCTGTTCTTTATATCCTCTGTACATAGGATATAAAAAACATAAGGCTTAAAAACAACCTTAAACCCAAAGATAAGGCAGCAGTAGAGTCCATTACCTATAAAAGTTATAGAGTTAGCACCAAGGATTAACAAATTGCTCAATACATGGAAATGGGATTTTGCTATGGATAGGAAAGAGTATTTGGGGATGGTCCAAGGTCCTTTCCATGCTTGTTGATTATCCAGCCTCCCTTAAAAACATGGCTGATGTGATCACACCACACAATACTCTCACCAATACTCTTCATAACACATTAGCTTCGGTGTCCATTTGGTTTGAAAGAAGGGCAGAGGTGTCAAGAAGAGCATTTCCCAGACCACGATTTTCATAGGTCTTATCAGTACCGCTGACACAGCTCAGCCCCTTCTCTGTGCTGACACAGCCATCAGGTGTCACGAGTTGTTTCTGAACCAGTTAATGTTTCTGCTACCACTGGGCCATGAAAAGTGCTATGCTGCGCTCACTCTGCCACTTGCCTTTTTCCTATGAAAAAGCAGTGTGGAAGGCCAGGAGCAAGGGATGGCAACACAGGGGCAACGCTTAGGACACAAGTCCTATGTCCTGAAAGATAAGACTGTGTCCACTGGTCCCTACCTCAGCAGCCATTTCAAGAAAAAACTACAGAAAGATCACTAATTTTCAATGACACCTAACATCTACAAAAACCTCAGATATGCTTTTACTGATTATACTTTCTTTTATTTCCTGTCACACCCTGAAAAGTGAAAATTACAAAGTCCAGTCTTACTGGGCAGCCTTCTCTTACTAATGATCAAACCCTCTTCCTTTTGTACACTAAGGGGATCCACAATCACTCCAGATTCACTGGTCTTCCTCCCCATCAGCTTCTTGCCCTAAAAGCAGCAGAGTCAGTAATAAGAGCAGAGAAATATTCAGACCCAGCTGAGCAGGGCTACAGGGATGAAGGTGTGCATTGCCCATTGCTTGTATCCTGCTTCTCAGAGGAAGCTCAGCCCTGGCATTCTCAGAACATGCACAAACATCTCTCTAGACCGGGGAAGCTGGTTAAACACATGCATAGATCCTCTGAAATTATTTTGCATTCCAAATAGTCTTTCAAACAAACCACATCACAAGCATTTTACACAGCTTAAGACCTAAAACACAAAGTCGAAAGGTACATGGTCAAGGTAAGTTTGGCTCACAATTAGATAACCTTACGTAATTTTTTCCAAGATTCAGTATCAGCAAAAACACTTCTGCCATGAAATGAATGGTGGAGTTTGTTATTTTTAAATTTCACTGGACATAGTTGTACAGGTTTTGTACGAGAAAGTATTTTCCTGCAATGTTTATACTTAAACATTTCTATAACATAAATTTAAAAGTAAGACAAATACTCCTTCCAAGTTAAGAAAAACAGACAGCAGAGAAATAGTAAGAAATTAAGGGAAGTCTATTATTTATTTTTACTCATAATAAAAACCACTGGATTTTTTTAATGATAAAAAACAAATCTGCAAATAATTTCAGAAGGTTCCACGATCCTCTTAATTGAGAATGAAATAGAAATGGAGATAATTAATGAGATAGATATATCACAAGAGAAAAGTTTTGTATTAAGACATAATCTTGCTGCAAAGGAGACTTAAGCAAGCAGAAGAATCTCCTGCACACCAGCACAACTAGGGCAGTTCCCTCCCCACAGGCAGTGAAACTTCCTGCAGGGAAACCACTGCTAAATGATCTAGACTTCTTAGTCATAGCTGAAGAAACGAATGCCTCCTCACACCAGTGAGTGAGGAATGAGCAAATGGTACTGATGCTGGGTATTTAATTTAGAAGCAGCCATCAACTGCAACATGCTGAGCTGGTCCACTGTGTGAGGGGCTAGTCTCCTTGCTGTGCCAAGGATAATCCACCTGTTCATCCGAATCCCCAATATGAAACATCACTTGGGGTCACAGGGAACCTGGGCCTAAGAACAATTAAAAAAAAAAAATGGGGGGAAGGGGAGGAAAGGAACAGACATGTTCTCTCAAGCTCCCAGGCAGATGGTAGTCACAAAGGCTGGAAACACTAGGAGAAAGAACTGGCACAAAAGGAACAAGAATAGTGCTGGGGCAGACTGTCTTCAGCTTCACGGGGAGATAGAGGGAATTTATAGGGCAGACAGCTCCCAAAGCCCTGCAGTGATCAAATGGGGGTGCAGGTGCAGGTTAGCCTGCAAAGCACTCCGTGGACAAAGAGTGCCTACAAACAGAACTCCTGGCAAGCCCTTAGGGGACAACATTAAACCTCTCAGTGGCTGTGGACTACTTAATAGCAGAATATATGAGAATCCATGTCCACCAATGTCCAAGCACTTGCATTATTTTTAATGCTAGAAAACTAAGGAAACCAAGGAGGCGATAGGAATCGGGTCTAGTTGCAAGGAAATCTTCTCAAAGTAATGCATTTTAGCAAGACATACAATTAAAAAAAAGCCCTAAGTAAAGCTGACAAAAAGAACAAGAACACATCCCTTCCGTTTCTCATCCCACTATTTATTTATTTCCTGGCAGATGCAGAGAAGTGCTGAACCAGCAGCTCTCTTGGCTGGTGGAAGTCGCCAGCTGGAAACTAAGGGAACAAAGAGCAGTGCAGGTGGAGCTGCGTGGGAAGAGACGGGGGGAGCAAAGAGGGGCACAAAAATAGCGACACAGAGCAGATATGGAGACACCCGCCTGTCCCTTTTGCTCTTCTCCACTCACTGCTACAGAGATTTTAAAAATGCTATTTTACAGCCATCTTTTACCTCATGCCCACATCACTCTTTAGATTACAGAATCATAGAGGTTGGAAAAGACCCTAATTGAGTCCAACTGTTAGCCCAGCACTGCTCCAGCAATGGTGACTTGACCACTTCCCTGGGCAGCCTACATTGGTCAAGGAGTTGTCTTTGAGCAGCAGAACCAACAAACCCCAACCTTCTCTAGACCCTTGTCTTGAGGTGACATTCCTACAGGGATTCTTTAATGTTTAACATGGACTGATCTCCTTTTGGAACCTTCCTCTCAGCAGCAAAATTAATAGGGTTTTCTTTTACCAAATGACTTAGTCTTCCACATAACCCTTAGGAACTCTTCAAAGTCTCTCAATTTTCCTGAAATTTTGTTGATATAGTTAACAAATTCAGAAGTTATTACTGGGCTGGATTAATAGCATCATTGCAAAAGCCTCACCTCTTTCGAAAATTAGACCAAAGAAACCTCAGCCCATGACATAGGAAATTGACAAATTTTGCATTACTGTAAGAAAGGTGAAGTAGAGTAAGTAGTAATAAAGGAGCCCATCTCTTTTTTTTAGCTGAAAGCACACAGCTATGTAAAAAATGGTAAAACCTTTCAGGAATATAGGTTTATGGTTAGTCATACAGTGATAATAAAAAGACCATTAGTTGATAGGTCATTCCTAGCAGGAGACAAAATCTTCAATTGAATGAAGAACAGGGTGACATGTTGACCCAGCCCCTAATGTGGAACCAGATGAGGGATGCCTTTCCTGCAGTATACATTACATATTCAGAAACTCAAAGCTGTCTTCAGCCATTTGACCATTTAATGGTTAATGAGACTGATGGGTGTTCACACAAGGATATAAATAACCTTCATATTCTCCTTGCAACCTTGGTAATAAATGAGCTACTGTTGCTACAGAGGGGTAAACTGAATGCTCTATTGCAAAGGAGTACTCCTAGCATTGTGCTTGCTGCAGTTCTAGACAGACCACAAGAAAAGGGGAACTCAACAGAGAGTGAGACCATCATTATTAAAAGCATTGACAGAAAATTCTAAGAGAACAGAAACATCAGCAGCAGAGCAAAATAAACATTTTATATTACATAGTACTAAAAATCCATTTGAGGTTAAAAATTTTTTAAGTGTTAAGTTTGGGAAGTGGTTCTGTACTATGGCAATGTATACTAGCTTATGATTCAAATACCTTTCCTTGGAACTACACAACTCCATTATGCTCTCTCATTATGAAACTGTAGCCCTGGCTATCTTACAGCAGTGGTGAATTGTTTTTGAAATGGCTTAATGTTCTTCTACAAAGGAAAATTTCTGTACAATGTTTCTAGCAAGACACGTTGTCTTGAAAGTCATGAATGAAGTTCGTTGCTTTGCTTCCTGATGAAGTTCCTTTCATCAGGAAGCAAAGCAAATTTTCAGGTATTTAAAGTTGGCCCAAATAATTTCATTACTCCAAACGAAGTTTTTCTCTATAGAGTCACATATGACCCAAGCCACTCAATAAGACAGTGCTGTGGAAAATGTAGAAATGCTGTTCTGGGCAAATGCCAATTGGACCATAGGATGGTCCTGCAACTCTAGATTTAGGGCCCTATATATTATCAGAATTCTCCATATGGAAGGGAATCAGAAACACATAAAGCTAGACAGCACTACTCATCCACTTATTTAAATGTATTTCACATCTACAGCCCTTGACACATCGCTCCTCTTTCTCTTCATTAAAACATGAAACACTCATGTTTTGAAACTTAACTTGACCAACTTACTAGAAGGACTACAAAAGTATTATGGTGCTCAACTATTAATTAGATGGTTAGTAATATTTGCACTTACATGTTGCCAAATAATTTAAACTATAAAATTTAAACTATGTAGTAAGGAAAAAAAAAAGAAAGAAAAAAGATTCACAAATGTCTCTTACTTTTGCCCTTTTGGATGTTTCCTTCACTCAGAGATGTTTAAGGTCTGTCCTTTAGTACCTGGACAGAAGACCTTCACTCCACTTCCAGAGTAATCTCTTTTGTTGCAGGGCTTTAATTCAGCAGTCATACTGAAACAAAGTGCCTTGCTAGGCTTAACTAAAGCTTTACCTCTTGCACACTTCCCCTGCAATCAAATATACGCACAGTAAGTAATGCAATCTAAAAACAGTTAATGAGTATTTCCTATGGAAAAATACTCCTTTGGAGAATATACTCCTCAAGGACAGTCCTGATTTAGACTAGATCAAATAAAAGATATAATTACTATAATACAGCTGTGGGTGGAGGAGGGAATGGAGAGAGTGAGAAAGAAAATAGGGGACTGATAACTTGATGTAAATAACACTAAGAATTATTTTCCTGCTGACATCAGCACTGCCCAGTGCTGCTCTTTCTTGTTCTGAAACATTTGCTCTGGCCAGTGAACCTGGGACCTGCCATGCTGTGAGGTAGCAGGTGCTGTAACATCATCAACCCCAGGCTCCCCATCCTGGTTCCTTCCTCTCACAACACTCAAAATACGTTTTGACAGACATGACTTCACAGCTGTATTATTATAGAGGTATACTGTATCTCCAGAATAATAATATAGTGCTGTTTTTAAAAAGAAGTCCATGGTTAAGCGAGGGTAGCAGCAGGGTACAAGGGTACATCTCCATCATATATCAGGCACAGAAAACACAAAGCTGAGGCTCTCTTCATTTCTAACCTCGGCAGCACCTCGTGAAAAACTCAACCTAAAAACTGGGTAAGATTTTGGCTCCAAAATTTGTTTTGGGGAATTTTGGGGGGTTGTTCATTTGTTTTGGGTGTGGTTCTTCTCTTGCTATTGCCAGGCTTTCTAAGAGATTACCCAAAAATTCTGTAGGAAGCTTCAGATCTCAGCACGGTTTTAAACCTTATGTTATCCCTCTTTAAAGGTTACTGGGTTCTAGCCTGTTTCATCTTCCATCTGCAGCAGACATTTATATTTATAACCTGCTCATCACCATGATACCTAAAGCATCTAATAAAAACCAGAAACAAGCAGCTTCCTGGACCCTGCCTTTTATTACTCAACAACAGAGAGCAGCTGTTAACAACATAATTGAAATTTATTTACTTTTGCCTTCTGATCTCCTCCCAAACCAGACAAGCCCCAATAAACACTGGCCACCTGGATGACTCCTTCAGGCTTCTCCAATCTCTTTGACATCCACTGCTTCCAATGACATTCACTGCTGTCCTGCTTCTACTTACCTCCCAGCTCCCTCAACCTCAGGTAAGGTCTCTGCTAGGGAAAATTAGTTTCAACCTATCTGTGCTTCCAACCAGCACCACAAGGGATCTCCTGTAAGTACCAGAAGCACAAAAAGCTGCTGGGAGGCATGAACTTCAGATACCAAACCCAGAAAGGAACCTGGCCAGAAACCCAGACATCAGCCCACCAAGACCTGCAGTAATGTACTACCTACTTTGGAATCAGCTTGTTTCTCCTTCTCACGCTTCTTAAAAAGGGTATTGCTGTATTTTATGTCCAAAGGAAGATCTGTTTCCACTAATACTGAAGTCAGAGTTTACAGAAGAGACAGCCTGAACAGACAGGACAGGTCCAGGTAGCTAAATAGGAGAACACTTCTAGCAGCTACAATTATCTAGGTCTTCCACAACTTTCAGCAATAATAGACAAAAAGCTCATTCTTCAGAGATTTAAACATTTGTTTCTTGCTTATCAGAATGAGTTATGGACAGCTCTGCATGGCAGATCTGACAGCTGGTGTCTCTCTCATTCTGAAAGCAGTAGCAGAAAGCATTTAAAGTTGCTAAAAACTACTGGCGTTAATATCCAGGAAGTTGGCAAACACCACACGAAAAACCTGAGAAATCCTCCCCAGCTAGATGGCAGCCACCAGATCCAGTCACCTTGAACTAGACTAAATGAAAATACTGCAACATCTTGTATCTCCTCCGGAAGAAAAACCAAAACCAATCCACTACGATTCCAATTCCTTTCGAATTTCTACCAGGAAATGAAATGGGTTTTTTCAAGGTCACCCTAATACAAAGGTACCACAGAGTCCCATGGAAGCTGTTCTTTTGATGCTTCACAGCTTTGCGGTTCCTCAGCAGATGACATCTCTGAGGCACCCCAGTCTCCCTGGCCACCATCATGTCTACCTGTAACAGCAGAACTAGTGTAAGGAACAGAAAGGAACTAGAGACCATGCACACGAACAACCCCCTTTCCCAAAATTCATGTGTTTAAGATGTCACAGTGCTTCAACATCCAAGCACTTCAAAACAAAGTGTTCTGATTTAATTCAACAAATTGCAAGTTTTTAAACATTTTCAAAGCAACTTCTCTTGCAAGCATCATTAAATTTGTTTTAAAAGACCAGAAGAAATTCTGGCATTTCCCATAAAAATGTAGGTCTGGGTTTTGTTCCGCTTTCAGACAAAATGAGACTTTAAGAAGAAAACAGAAGTTCTGTGACATATGATGCACTTTTGCCACAAACAAACCTCTCCCACTCCATCAAAATATTTTTTTTCCTAACATGAGCTTCTTTTTTCCATAGTTACTGCTACGTAATTTTTTAGACTGGCTACCCCAAAAAAGCCTGATGCTTCCTGTACCCCTCCTATTTTATCATATTTGGCATGCTTCTTGAGCTCACTTCCCTAGTGCTTACAACTACAGCAGGTCCTTTTAAAGGCAATGCAGCAAACACATAAAACATTATCTCCTACAGTTGTGCAGTTATCTTAATAACATTAAAACCCTTCTTTACTTGAGAGTTAGGGACTATTTTTATAAGACTGAGGAGTTGTCAAAAGTTTTCTTAACTCAAGGTGTACCCTAATAGCTAATTCCATTGCACATGGTATATGCAGAAGACACTTCCTGCCCTTCCTTGACCTTATATCCCATTTACCCCTAGTCAGAATCAACACATCTTTTGGAAAAGCAGGTTAAATTTTTTCTCTTCCACACCACTAAACAAAACACTAAAATTATCACTATTTCAGCCAACATGCTTGCACCTTATGTGCAGAAATGCATCATTCGGTCAGTGAGAATCTACTTGTTTGTGTCCAAAGCAAGGGTTTGTCCTCGATTCAGCTAAAGAGCACAGGATTTCAAAGCAGCAACACTGGAGTCAAAGATGACACCGTCTCCAGTGCCCATGCACAGTCTGCCAGCACTTACAGCACATTTTCTACCATGATTTGTATTTGCATTTCCATCTGTACACCGTAAAGGAAAAGGAGCCTATGGCTATTAAAACATACAGATGTTCTTACAAAGACAGCAATTATTCAGAGGAGGGAAAGCAAAAAAAAACCCCATTTTAAATGCATACAGAATCACACAATTGAGTTTTGGCCTCCCTTCCCTTTTAAACTTATTTTTGGCATTTGGAACCTCAAAGTACTTCACCTTTTACTGCTCCACTGCTGTTACTGTTCGCAACAAAATAATTCTGACGCTATTTGTTAGCCCACAGCAGTCACCCTGTTTTGCAAATGATTAGACACATTGTTTTGTTCCGAATACCATCATCTTGGCTTCCATAGGACATCATTGTGTAAATTATGCCAGAAGTAAATAATGCATGAAATGTGAAATGTTGCCTATGCCAAAGCTGATCTAATGTTTCTTGGTGTGGAAAGAGACTTCAAGAAAAAGAAAGGATTAAAAAAAAAGGTAAATTAATTTGAAAGGCTGCCACCAAAAAAACACTTGACATTTATAATCATAATAATAAAGTAATGCTACAGACATTTGCTATTGAAAGTAGAATTCAGCTTCATGACTCATACCGGAGCGAGCAAGCAGACACCATGGACCATGTTCAGACAGTTTGAATTCAAGCTCAGCCAAGTGTTTCCCATTAGCCGACTCTAAATTTTCAGTGCCACCAAGCCAGTGGGAATTAAGAGGCCCCAAATCCCACATTTTATTATGGCTTGGCCCAAAGGAGCATCTCTCCACCACTTCCTGATAATGAGGGGGACCGACCCAGTCCTGCATTATTCAGACTGTAGGACTACACAGGTGCAGGGGGGTAAAATACTAGACCAACATTTGCAGCTTTTTTGGATGGGGGAAAGACTGCAGGGCAGAAAAAAATCATACAGACATAAAAAATAAAGCAGAAGAAAACACTGAGGACGTGCTTTCGTAGCCAAGCTATCGAAAGTTTCTCAAGATCCGCCTTTTCTGCAGGCTTCACGATGCTGTACGTGGGGCACTCCTGCAGCTCTGCCCAGCAGTGCCTGCTCGCTGCAAAGGCCTGCACGGCTCAAACAGGCACAAGAGATGATTTAACAGGCAGCCACTGTGCAGCCTCAGAGTGGTTTTAGGCAGCCTATTCCTGACCAGAGAGCACCCAGGGCACACATCAGAAGAGCATCTTCAACACCCCTCTGCAAACGTACAACCCCGTCTGAAACAACTGGCAGCACCAAGTGTCTGAACTTCAGTGTTTGCAGGGCAGATTTTTGGGAAATATAAGCTATTTAAAACTTCATTTAAGTCCAAAGAGATAAGACCCTAATTTCATAATTATTTAGATAAAGACCTGTCTCGTCAGTTGGTCATCATTAAAACAAGATTCTTACTTTTTAAAAATAAATACGGTAACATTTTTGTTCTTACCACAAAGTAATAATTTAAAACATATTTGAGCAACCACATCACCTAATATACATCTTAATTCTTATTTTGTAAGAAATTTGCTCCATTATAATCTTTAATAAGAGACCTACTTACTTGTGTGGGTATGTATGATATATGCAAAGTAAATTTAGCTGAAAACTGGAATTCATTTAAAAATACACAGTCTTCATCTGGTAAAAAACCAAAACCTACGCACTTCTAATATATACAAAGATTTGGAACTTTATAAACACATGTTTTGTCTTTTAAACACTTTGATAAATGAAGTAAATACAATTTGCAGTCAATGATTTAGCTGATTATTTCTGGTCACTGTATCCTACTACGTCACAGAACTAATGGATCTCATTCCACCACATCCTTCCGCCTCATCATCATATCTAAATGGCAGGAATAAAAAATAAAAATGAAATTTAAAAAATAATGATAAAAAAAAATTTATTTCCAACAGAGTTCTTGATTTTATGCAGTGTCACCCAATAATGCTGCTGAATACAATGGATAAAGAAAATACTCCTTCTGTTCAGGAAGAGGGGATTACTATTTGTCCACAGCTGATTTTCTACTCCAGCAACCTTTTCTAGTTAATTATCCACTAACTCAGCTGTTAAACTGTCTGACCATCTCAAAAGTTGAACTAGTACATACGGCTCATTAATGTTTTATTTTACAATACTGTTGGTATGTTTAGATGGTAATATGTCAAAGAATCTTGCTTTACAAATATTATGTCAGATGTATTTCTCAAATCATAGTATTTTGAATTTAAATAGGTCATTTATACTGATTCCTTGCCAAAGAAATGCTTGTTCCATCTTTCATTAATCTATCCTGGCTAAGTTTTTCAGCTCAACTAAATTCATGTTTTCACTTTATACCGTCCCTCTTTCACGGGGGCTGTTTGAGCCAGATTCAGCCATTGAAGTGAATTGTGTTCAACATCTCCTTCGCAAAACAGACTGTGGCAACATCATCAGTCTGTGTATAAACATCACAACACTGACAGCAGATTGCTGTAGATACACGCATGACTAAGGAGAGGTTACACTCAACTGCTTGGTGAACCCCACTGCACTTAGGTAAGCACCATGACAAAACCACTTACTGAAAACATAAAAACCATTCTTCACTGTCCCTGGTTCATACTGCATCAACCTCTCATGAAGAAAGTTAACTCTTTTTCGTCCCAATGGATCCTTTCCCTCCATCCCTTTTGTAGCATTATTTTAAATCACTGGCACAGCAAAGCATTATTTTCTTGGGAAATTAAATAGTTAATTGACACTTGGCTGTTATGAGGGTTAATTACTGAAGGCTGCAGGCCCTGACCAGGCTAATTCTGACCATCCCACTGAATGTCTGTGACAAGCAGGTCTAAGAGTCTCTGTTTTACAGTGTGATTTGAAACACACTTGGAAGGAATGGCTTCCACAAATCATCTACTGTGTATCTCAACACTGAGGCACTCAAAACTACTAGTATTGTAAGCAGTGACTATGAAGTGATAGTTTACATCATAAAAAACGGTTTAAAGATGTACTAAGATGTCAATTTTATATTTTTTTTACAGAACACATCAGCAAGATCGCTCCAGGTGAAGTTTTACCCTTTCCCTTGATACAATTTAGAATTTTTTAAAAATAACAATACTACCGTGACCTTTACATCTGAGTTTTTCATTTTCCTACTCACATAAACACAAGTTTGCTTGTGACTCTAGAAAGGCAACAACGGTTTAGGAGATTGTGGTCAGAAGTACTGATGCTGAAATGTCAGTTTTCCTTTTCTCCTCTTGCTGCAGTGCTTACATGAAGTTGTACCACACTCTTGCTTCTTCCTGACTCAAAGACATCAGTAGGATGCAACTTCTCTCTAACACCACTTTTTGATGGACCTACTGTTCAGTCAGCAAAATCACACTGCCAGCACAAGCATAATGCCACATTCTGTCAACAGCTGCAACAGAGTGAACTTGATTTTTGTAAAGTAACACTGAGTCCAGACTTTCCTCACTCAAACAGCTCACCCTGTAACTGCCACAGTTTCTTTTCTTTTCTGCCTGTTCGAGGCAGACAGTTAGTTCCACCCCAGCTATCATGCAGGTAATAATTTATCCTTAGGGAATTAAGAAAAATAAATTTCAGAAAGCCAATCCTAACTGGCATTTTTCCAAAGAAATAGCAACTTAACCATTTTTTTTTTTTAGTCTATTCACACTTCTGCTTTTTGAAAACATAATACAGTTAAAATGTAGAGTTGTAACTATAGAGACAAGGCACAATAAACACAAGTTAACTCACGAAGTCTGCGGAAAAAAAGCACGACCGTTTGTCTGTGTTCCCTATTCACACAGTGCTGGAAGGAGAGTCCCAGCTAAAAAATGCAGTGCCTGTACAGCTCCAGCATCACACAATTAGTACTTGTCATCCTTGGAGCTCAAAATAACACAGTATCTTCGTTTGCAGAGGAAAGAATGCGTTTTCTTAAGAAAACTGGATCTCTGTGCTGATAGTGCCAAGTCCACAAATAAGATTAGGGTTTATAAAAGTGAGAATTAAAGATGCTGTCAGACAACCAAGTGAGAATTAATTAAGTTGGAAACTAATGAATTTTAGTGTAAATCTTAAGTCCAATTCTGCTCCTCAACTTGTTTAGACAAAATATTCAGAGACAACAGTAATGTCAACAAGCAGCAGAACTAGCACAAGGTACCTCTCCTTTGCTGATCAGAGGGCAGTGATTCTGTAAAGCATTATTTTATCCGAAATGCCTGCAGACATCAGTCCACTGGTAGTTAGCACCCACAACAAACACACCTGGGGTCCCAGACTCAAGCAGCAGAGGCTGTATGTACTTGCTGGTGGCCAGCTTCAAAACAGGGTCACAAATCAACTGCCCCAAACGAGACAAGGCAAACCAGCCATGGTCAGCACCTGGCACAGCCGTCAGTGTGGAGTACTGACATCCCAGTGCACTCGGGGAGCACAATCCAACAGATCTTCCAAGGAATAGGCCCAAAACCCCAGACGGTTTGCCCACATGGGCACACAAACCTGCTTCATGTCATCCACTGATGGCAAACAGTGGTGCCTCCTGCCTTCCTCCCTTCCTTCCACACCTCTGCCTGCTGTTTCCCCTTGTTAGAAGGTTTACTGATATTTATCTAAGTAACAAAGCATGCTGTGGGATCACCTTCACTTCAGCAATATTTTTGTGGCCCCAGTGAGTCCAAAATAGTTATTTTTTCAAAATTTAATTTTTCTTTGCACAAATTCAGTTATTTTCCCCTTTGTTGGGAGCCTAAAGCATAGAGAACACCATTTTCAACCTCATCCACATAGATGTGTATATATAAATCCAGCTGATGCTGCTGAATTTCTTCTAATTCTGACAGTCTACATAAGTGCATGGTGCATGACTAGTCTGCTCCTTCTCCTTCAACATAAATACTGTAAAAAATAAAAACAAAAACAACCCCAGCACAGATCTTTCAGGCAAAAATTACAGACATTTTGCAGAGTTACTTTAAAAGCCCCTGGTAAAAGATCTGCCACAAGCTTTGTGCAAGTCTAAGTACGATCTTAATGGTTCTGTCTTTAACCACACAATACGTCTAGCCAAAGACTTTCAGTACACAGGGGAGGTATGATTATACAGTCCAAAAAACCCATGCTGTTCTGTCCCTGTCATGGCCTTCTCTGTCCTATGAAGTGTCTGACATTTTTAATTTTAGTGCTAACTTCAACCTTTTTTCCAGAACTGAAATAACTCTTGCTGAGTTCATCGTTCGATCCTGTCTGTATGTAAAGTGAAATCAGAACAACCTCTGCTGTACCCTACTGCCCAGCAGAATTGCTGGCTTTAATGAGCCTGCGTGTAATGAATCTGTGTTCAATCACTTCATTCTTAGCGAGACCCAGGACTCTCGGGTGCACGCCATCTGCTCCGACTGACCCGGCTGCTCTTGGATTTTTTCCATTTATTCCAGCATTTCCTCTTCTGGCACATGCTCTCGCATTCCCTACCTGCTCTCTGTTACCTAGCCTCTTCCATCCACGTAACTTCTTGGATTAGGCCAACTAACCTTTAAACCAAACCAAACCCTTGCCTGTTTGCTGTCTGACAGCACACACCACTGCTTTTCCCACAGGAACTGACATATTCAGTAGCACTACTCCATCTAGGATGCACCCACTGATTTTTGTCTAGACAGCAAACCCTGCCATTGCAGGTAAAGAAGTGGAAGGAGATTTCCTGTGATGCTTGTGAGCATCACCCTGGAGAGTAATAAATCTCAATCAAAGAATGTATAAGGAAAAGCTCCTTCTTTCTCAAAGATTTATCCCACTTATTACACAAGTACAAATGAAGACAACAGCACAGGTTTGAGACTGCCACGGCACTAAATGTCAGTTCTGGAAGCACCCTGATTTGTAAAACCGCTCCTCAATGAATGCCTTGAGAATAAAAAGGTGCAAACTGCATATTGCTTACAAAAACATCTACAACTGTTTCTTGCTATAACCCATGCAAGGGCCAGAGAATGGTGTTAAGTACCTTTTGGACTGTGCAGGCTCTGCTTAGCAAAAATCCAGAATTGCTTTCCAAATGAAATCTCCCCATTTCTGACATGAATAAACTCAGCATGACCATTTCTCGGTTGGTCAGTAGGGATGCTGCCTGTATACAAAGCACTAATAGTGACAGATGGGGATTTTTTAAAGCATTAAAAAAACCCAAAAAACATTCATAGTCAAAAATTATTTCAAAGAAAACATGTTATCTTAACCCAAATGAGCTCTCTTGGCCTTAAACAGGTGTTCCCTGTACTAACAGAAAACGTATACCATGAATCTCTGTGTCTTGGTCCCTTCTAATTGTTAGAATGGTAGGATTTTCTAAAGCGAAAATATTACATTGCATTTTTGAAATATAGTAAGACAAAACATCAGAAAAATATCTCAAACAACACTGTGGGATTTTCCCTACCAAAACATGCCCATTTGCAATTTATTTTTTTTTAACTCATTCCATTAATTCATTTTTTCCTGAAGTCCCAGTAAATGTAATACCTGACAGCAGTGGGTTCTGAGGACAGGCACACCAGCAGTAGAGCAGAATGCCACTATGATTAGTGCCCTATAAACAAGAGGGGGAGGGAAGGAAGGAAAAAGAGAAACAGTCCCAGATCCCACAGGCCTTATTATCTGAATATTCCTGAAGCCAATTACAGGCTTGTTTGCCAGTAATGTTCTCCTCACAGCATAAATATAACTGGAAATAATCTAAAATAGTAAAAAAACCCCAGAACATTAAAACCAACCTACAAACAAATGCAAAAACAAAACCCCCCAAAACAAAACCAAATTCAATACCTCACCATTTTCAGCCTTAAATCACACATCAGTACCAAAACGACCTTGAAAACAAACTATGGTAATAACAAAACCATAAATTTCACTTAAATGATAGGGTAAGAAACTACATAGTGAAAATAAGAGGTTTTTTTTCCATGCTTCTTTGAAAAATTAAGTGATTATTTGGATAAGCCTTCTTACTTGAAATTAAATGTCCCATCCTTCCTCTTTGTAAAAAGAGGAAGAACACTCTTAGTGCTGTATCTGTGTGAAATCTCTATTTTGACCACTCGATTCACCTGCAAGACCAAGGTCACGGTGTGGCTCAATAGAAGGCAGTAATACAGTGCTTGGTAAGATTTTTTTTTTTTACTGATCTGGTAAAGAGCACAAGTAGGAAGAAAAATATTCTTGAAATGCCACAATTTTCATTCAGAATCCCCTGTGCACTATGAATTTATATAACCCATTAAGAGATGATCTGCCAGCTGTGAGGACAGCAGTAGAGTTCAGTACCCTCAGGCAGTGCCCAGGTACATGAGCTCGATTTCAACTTAACTTTTTTCTGCCTGATAAGTAAAAGCTATTGAAGAACAAAATTCCTGAAAATAAAAGTTAAATAAATACACAAACAAACAAATAAATAAACAATCAGAAACCTCCTATCTCTGTTCAGGAAGTATTAGGCAACGACAGTGTTAGTTAAATTACTAATCCGCAGGTGGAGAAGACCACAAGTCCGGTTCTTCCCTGTTCCTGGAAACTGGCTGGCACAAGCCTTCTCCCACCCCGGACAAGCTTTTTCTCAAACAGCAGGAGGGCTCCGCCTCACAGCCCCTGCTGAGGGACTTGCTTCTGGGGCTCTGCTGCTCTGACGGGTGAGACCCTCGCACTTCGCACCTTGATGTGTTCTCGCTCAAGAACTGACATAAACACCGCAACATCATTCTACCTACGGATTTTTTTTCCACTGAAACAACATTTAGGAAAAAACCCTCAGCGGTAAACCAGAAATTTACCACATGGCACGTCCTTTCATACAACTGCCTTTCTGACTTTCGGGGCCCTTTTGAGAAAGGCGACGGCACTACCGACCTGACAGGGAGAGCCCGCCCAGAGCCCGCGGGGTGCGCAGCGCTCTCGGGTGCCCAGCCCGGCACAGAGGGGCACGGGCGGCCCCTCATGCACCCGCACCCGGAGAGCAGAACCCCGGAGAGCTGCGCGCCGGCACTGCCAGCGCCTGTCTGGAGGAGGCAAGCGGGCACGGAGCAGCCCCAGCACCGCCGCTGCGGGGCGGGACCGGCCCCGCTCCGCTCTACCCCGCCGCGGACAGGGCTGCGCCTCGTCCCGGCCCCGCGGGCAGCGCAGTGGCACCGGCCCGCCCGAAGCCCCCAACTTCCCGGAGGAGGGAGCGCCAGCCGCCCTCCCGAAGGGCTGCGGGAGCAGGTCCCGTCCCGCACCCCCCCAAACCGCCCGCACCCCGCAGCTCCGAGGGGAGCTGGAGCCGGAGCCGGACACCCCCGGACCCACCTGGTGCAGCGTGTCCGCGGGCAGCTGGGAGG
>VZRQ01000151.1:63542-90204 GCA_013397975.1 Machaerirhynchus nigripectus | reverse complement strand
TGCCCCGGCCGCTGCCGCCGGCCCCGCCTCTGCCCTCCCCGCGGCCCCTCCGGCTGCCAGCGCCCGCCTGCGCTCCCGGGCCTCCCGCTCCTGCCCCGCTGCGGGACGGCGCTCACGGCGCTCAGCAGCACGCGGGTTTCTCCCCGGATCGTGGAATCACGGAATGGCTTGGATTGGAAGGGACCTTAAAGAACGTGTAGTTCCCACCACCCTGCCAGGGGCAGGGACACCTCCCGATAGACCGGGTTGCTCAATGCCCCACGCAACCTGGCCTTGAACACTGCCAAGGACCGGGCATCCCTCACCAGTAGCGTTTTCAAAGTACCACCTGCTGCTGAACGTGCCACGTGGGCACCACAGTCAAGAAATGCCATAATTCGATAACCTACAGTGAGTCCTAATCGATTAGCCATAACGGTTTGAGAGAGAAGCATCTCACCATGTTCTCTATAGTCTTTGCTTTAGGGTGAAGGGCAAAGAGGCCGTTGTTCATGGAGACGAGATTCCTCTCTATTACTCCTCTGTCAGCAGTGACACTGTAAATGTTCCCTTTACAGGTTGAGCAACACCTTAAAAGTCAGGCAAGTCATGACCGAGGTGGGAGGGCTGGGTACATCTCAGCCAGGATGTTGTTTGTGTGTCTCGTACTGGTTTTTGCAGCCGTTCTCCCAAGCAGTTCTCTGGGGAATTTCAAGGAATAAACTAATCAGCCTGAAGGCGATCCTTGTGAATATCCGTGACCCACAGAAGAGTCAACAAGTTCTCTTCGCAGCAGCTTTGGTGCAGAAACATGGCCTGGCTGAGGAGAAATGAGACTACCTGCTGTTTGCGCTCAGTCCTGTACCATTAGCGATGTCAGGCTAGCGTTGTTACCTGTGTTCCTGAATGCAAAATATTTGGGAAGTCAATGTGGTTTAATTTTTATATGCATCTTTACTATTAATTCTTTAAAAATATGAAATCCAAATGTAATAATTTTACACTACATTTTTACTGGAAAATAGTTCCATTTATGGTCTGTAAAGCCAAAAAAAAAATTACTAACTTGTCACTTCTGTTCTTGTTAACTGAACACCATTACCTCTTTTTAAAATCTTTTTTTAAGCTACTTTATCATCTTCACACCACACATCTGTGCCTCCTCACTTGCACAAAACACACAAATTCTTAATTCCTCTAACCCAAAATGAAGATCTGTTCCTGCCTTCTCAATGTGTGGAATGCTGAATGGGTTGTTAGATGCAGCTATTAGCAGGTGAATAATTGATACTTGTGTTTAAGGATGGAGTGTTATGGAGAAATCTTTTTTCATTTAGGGACAGAAGATTGTAATGGTATTTTCTCATTTTAAAACCATATTGTTATGAAGGAGGGCAAGACATTTCAGCAACTGAATCTTGTAGCCCAACTTAAAGTGGCAAATATCCATAGTGGCTCAAAAAAATTAAGCAAGTCCTCTTGAGAAGGCTGTGCAGAACAGAGAATGAATGACCCCTCGACTGCAAGGTTAATCACCTGGAGAGTCCGAAGATGTCACTGGCCTTTTTCTGTATCTTCAGCCAGGTACGAGGTACTGCTCTGAGGAAATGGTGCCAGCCATGTGGAGAGGATGTAGGGCCATACCTAACTATTGTCATATTTAACTATATGACTTTCATGATAAAATATCTTCAAAGTAGCTTATGAAAGAACAGCTGGCTTCCAGCTGAACTTGAACAGGAGAGATGTCCTGACAAGCAAAAGAAAATGCTGTGAATAATTTGTGCTAATTGTGCATTTTCATGTGCCTGAAGATGCTCATTGATAACTGACCAGCTCAATATTTGTGATGCTAATGTCTCATCACAACAAATACGCCCTTTGCCAACACTCCAGCAGACACCATTTGATCTTTGTTGACGTGTCAGCCAGTTCTTCAAAGTTTGTCCTGTCTTCCTGGCAGGAAGATTTTGGAAACATGCACTGTCCAGAACACAGTAGTCTGTCTTACCAGCCACACCTCTTACTGCCAACACACACAGCTGCTTTTTCTTTTCTTCTTTGGACAATTTTCTCTTCTTCCTTGACCTTTAAAACTTGCATTCCTCTCTCCGTGCAGCCCACTCTCATCAGAAATGACACAGTGGCTGTGTTCACAACCAATCTACCCCAGTGCTGTGATCTCCAACATGTTGTCTCTAAGACATGGAAGGAGGGAACCACCACAAGCTGAGGGAGGAGGCAGAGAAATCCATGCCTCTTATGTCTGCAAAGTAAATGTGAGCCTATGGTGTACCAGGTGTGAGCTGACCACCCTTGTTCACCTTTGGGGTGCTCAGGTGTCTGCCTGCTCCCTGCAGGTGTTCTGCACTCAGCAGTGCCAACCACACCGACTTACTCTGCTGCACCCACTGCTTATGGGGAGCTTTAATCCACCCCATGTGCCAGAGCCACTTTCTGTACAGTCCAGTGTGCCTTGTGCAATGACATTTATGGCCTTTGTGGGCTTCAAAGTTCTTGTGAGGGTACATTAGTTCAGGCTAAGAGGCACTTAATGATAACAAAAGCCATACAAATATTGTAGGAAGAGAGATTCAACCTTCCTGTTTACATGGAAGTTGTGATGTCATTAAAAGTTACAAAGCTTCCCTACAACTAAGAAATGCTACATATCAGTATCAGAGTCTGAACAATTCAAGTATTTATTTTTTGCTGGATCAGTAATGTAAACTGAATTGAAATCTGACTTATCAAAGTATGGCTTAGATCTGTGTGTGGTCCTCTTTCCCTCCCCACCCAACTAGTAATGCAATTACTTACTCTGAAGTCAGCCAGCAGCAGTCCTGCAAACAATTGTGTGATCACGTGTGGGAGGAAGACCGAGGTCATAGTAAAAAAAAAAAGCAAAATAAATATTACTTCCAAAGATGTGCTAAAGGAAATAAACAGTAATATGTCTGACAGATACATTTTTGTTCAAGATGTAAGTTGATATAAATTGTCATGTATAATATGACATAATATATAATCTCCAGTAAAAAATTTCTGCCAATATTTTAGTATTTAGGAGCTCCTGGGATTTTTATTTGAGCAGTACAACCAAACACTAGTAACTCAAATTCATGTGTTATTTCACTAGTCTTAGGGTTGAGATCATGTTGGACTCGTCCTGGCCCAAAAGCGTGAGATCTGGCTGGCAGCTGCTTTCCATTGACAGTGGAAAAATTCCATATATCACCATGTAAAGCTTTGGAAACTCATGCAAATGGTTGGCTTGAAAACTGTGATTTAGCTTTTCCCAAACCAGCTCAAGTGAATCTCACCCATTGTTCCTCGTAACAATTCTTTTTATTTACTTTCTTTGCAAAATCAAGTAAGACTTTGATGACAAGCAGCTGGTGGGGTATGTTTCCTGACCATGGTATCAGACATGCTTGGAATATACTTGACAAGCTTGCTGTTCTGTGTATAGATTCAGCATGCAAATACTCATATTCTTTGTTGCATTGTTGCTTACACTAAGAGATCCCATTTCTGAGAAAAACGGGAGTAATGCTTAATGAAAGGTAAAATTTGATTCCGTGTTCTCCAGCTTGTTAACACCTTTAATGCATGAAAAAAACCTAGGAAATAGTAACTGTTTTCTACTCTGACCAATTAATTGTTTTCAAAAATCAGATGGCATCATAAAGTGCACATTGTAGAAGATGCAATTCCTGGCAGGTTGTTTGTTTTCTGTAAGCAACTGAGTACATAACAGAGAATTAGAGTTTGTGTCATAAAATATTTGACAAATATCCATATATTAATTACTTGGGAGGAGAGGGGAGGGAAGGAGAGGCAAGGAGAGAAGGGATGGAGGGAAAGAGGACCACACACAGATCTAAGCCATACTTTTGTGAGTCAAATTTCAATCCAGTAACATAACTGACATTATTTTTTCTAACAAACAATAAATACTTGCATTGTTTTGATTTACTGGTATGTACAGTTTATTGGTTCCAGGAAAGCTTTGTAACTTGAATTGATATCACAACTAGTTGTGTTTAGAGAGTCTTTTTATAAAGTCCTTTCATGAAGATTTATGCATGTAGTATGAGCTTTAGTGGCAGAAGGCAAAGCCCATGCACACACCTTGTAAGGGCAAGGACAAAAAAAGTACTCTGCTTTTTAGGTAACTTTCCAGGAAAGTACAGCCACATTTCCATTGATTGCCATCACAGTGCCTCCAGTTTATTTTTTTTGAAATAACGGCTTCGTGTGAAATTGAAAAGCAATTTAGGTGCATGTTTGTTTTTCTTTTAGTTTTAGTTTTGAGATATTATCCACTTACTTTTGTATTCCGCAGAAGCAAAAGCACTACCAAAGCACTAGAACATGTTGTTCCTCTATCATTTATCCCTTAACTTAGGAAATTCACAAAGCCTTCAGCAACTATTCAAACACCAGGTTTCAACCAGAACACACCAAAGTTTACTGTATTGCAGGGTGATGGTTCCTAAAGGTCATATTATCAGATACTTGAAAGCCTGAACCAAGAAATGCTGACAGGGGAAAATCTACATGATCCTGGAAGTCCCATGCAGAAAAAATAAAAACAAAAAAATAAGTATAAAAATAAAATAAAAGAGGGACTTAGGAATGTCTTCTCCCACAGACAAAAGATAAAATGTAGAACTTGCAGTATATCCTGAAAGTTAACTCTATTCTCATGGACAAGGAGAGAAACACAGGTAAGGAAGAAGGGGCTATTATAAGAGCACAGACGATAATTAAAGAAAATTTCATAGTGCTTCATGTGGCAGCTGATGTACCATTGCTTGTTTCTTTTAACTGTTAGTGGTAACCACATTCTTAGGTGAAAAATAATCACAGAAAGGCACAGAGACATTCATCACTACAATGAAGCCATTAATGCAAAGCAAAACGCGTACTTTCCATTTGAAGAAATAACAAGTAAAAAAAAATCACTGTACGTTTACTCATCTGTGTGTCCTGCAGCTACTTTGGCTCTCAAAATTTTGCCTTCAGACTTGGAAACAAATTCTAATGAGTGTTCAATTATGAGATAACCTATTCACCATAAAGGTCTTTCAGTGCTGCTACTGCAGTCTCAAGTTTCCTTTGCAGTTTTGACCTAAATAAGTTCCCTTTTGGGCAAATACTATATGCCCTTATGCTGTTTTCCTGGTTACATTTTAATGTAGCAAGTAGTCCACCTTGTCCTCCAGTTGATTCATGAACTCAATATAAACCACAAACAAATCATCTGCAATTCACTCTGGCTTCTGCTGTTAGTACAGACAGTGGAGATAAACCAACAATAATTTCTATTTATGACTCATTTTCCCAGACTAAAACCAGCTACAACAACGCCACTGCAGCTGCACAAAGTATCATGGCAGGCACTTTCAGCAGGAGCGTGCACTGTGCTGTAATGCTTGTAACTTGCACATGACAAAGCTTTTCATTCAGCATCAGCCTGAGAGGGGCTGTACAGTCACTGCGTGGCTCTTTATGCAAAAGGCACTGTAACAGCAGCCAGTCCTGCAATGTGATAGCGACCTCCAGCTCAAATCCCACATGCAAAGATGGAGAAAGACACAGCCGGTTCATATTTCCCAGCAGCCAGAGCTGCGTCTCCATCACCTGCAGCATCATGCCCCGGCCTCGCTACCTCTTCACAACCTCTCACCAAGTGGGGTTTGTTGGAGCTGGGCAGCTGTGCCTGGTGCAGGGCGGTGGGGCAGGGCTCAGGAGCACGGACAGGCTGGTGGAACAGCTCCGAGATGTGCCAGCCACAGCCTGGCTGCGCAGCCACTCTGACACCATCATGTGGGAACCTCTTTTCCCTTCTCCCACCCCTCTAAGTTCACAACAGATACTTGGGATATTGTTTTCAAAGATAAGAAACCTGAGAGACCTGAGTGGTGTTAGTTTGGATCAGGCTTTGTTTCTCAGCAGCACAGGAGAAGGTCTTCTTGTTTTCTAGTAAAGTCCTCCTATAGCAGGGACAGCCTCAGACAGTCAGAGCCCCTGAGGCCACAAACAGGAAAAATAACATAGACCATAGCTGGCCTCTCAGTGTCACTGCCAGCCCGCTGTTCATGGTCAGCAGCCAGCAAGCAGGGGAAGGCACCACAGAGGTAATTCATTGCCTTTCTCTCATGTAGAAGGCAGAGCTGCGGAGTTGAACACAAGAGGTCCCACATGGATTACACAGCTTGACCTAGGCCACAGTGAAGACAGAACACAAATGATTTATGGCATGGTCCCAGGAACAGCTTTCCTCTGGGAGCCTCCTGCAGCATTGAACAAGATGGTCTCCCCAAATCCCTCTTCAATATCTCCTGCTTGCAGACTCCAGGAAGGAATACAGGTGGCTCACCCACTCCTCACAGAGTACTGCCAGCTTGCTTCCTCACTCTGGCCCAGCTTCACCAAAGGTATTCTTAATTTACAAGAAATGTGAGAAAAGAAATGGCTTCTATTCTTTGCAATATGTTTAAAGTCCTTCAAATATTTGATATTGAGGTATCTAAAGCCAGAATTTAAAATAGGAATAGAATCAGGCCTAAAATAAAGGCTAGTCTGCATATATACTTTTTGTGTTATTGAGCCAGTATCATGTCAATTATTATAAAAAATCTTATGTTTTTAGTGACATGTGTTCTTATTACCAGTATTTGACTGGCAAAGACTAAATATTGTTAGAGTACTATTTGCTTTGTCATTTGTAGACATTCGCCATTTTTTTCAGTGTAAGAATTCCAGGCAGTTGGCAGCTGACATATTATTATTCAGTACAGAGATGAGATATTCAATCTCATCATGGTGAAGAAAGGTGTGTGCAAGAAAGATAAATTAGTCTTGTGACTGAGGCGTATATCTTAGTGAGACTCAGAAGTGTGGTACTGCTCCTACCTTTGGTACATTTGCTGTGCAACCCTGCAGACATTCTTTAGTAGTAGTAAAAGAAAACATTTTCCAATCATACTGCAGTCTTGTGAGATACAGGCAATCTCCTGTGAGATACAGGCAATCTCATGTGAGATTGTTGGGCACTGAGATGTTCTGAAAAGGTGAAGGGGAGCAAATTAAAAAAAAAAAAAATAATGAAAGACATCTCTGCATAGGCAGATTTTAAGCTCTCTCCACTGGTGCAACCTGTCTCCTGTCTGAGCATAGCACTGAAGAGCTCAGGTTTGCACGCGTGGATCTGCCTGCCTGGACATATCCTGTGTCTCTCCTTGTCACGCAGCACTGCAGGACAAAGCAATAGATGCAGCCTTTCCTGTTTACTGCTCTGGGTGTGGTACATCAACTGCTCCTGGCCCAAATGTTAGAAAAACAATTGGAACTGGGCCACAGGATGTGTAGATACTCTCTCATGCTTGGTCAGTTAGATGTTTACAAATATTTCCTACAATACCTTTCCAATTCTGCTCATAACCGATATTTCAATCCCTCCTGTTCAGTGCAGGAACACTTCAGTGAAATTCAGGATTAGTCTGTCCTGAAAACTCACAGCTAGGGACAAAAGGTTTTACAAAAGATTGCCATTCTACTTTAAAACTTCCAGGGATGTCTGGTGGTTTTGCTTTTACATATCAAGGTATTAAAAGTGTCCATGTCTTGTAGCCTTGTGGAAACCTCAAACGCATCTGCTGAAGCCACAGGTGGAGCATTTCAAACTAGGATGGCTCAAAAGCAAAGCCCTTGGTCCTCGAATCCCTGGGTTTGTAGTGGATATGTGTGGTGTCGTATTTCATGTTCTAACTGCCTGCCCAGTCCACATGGCTCTCCCCGCCCCTATTCCTGACCCCTCCCTCGGGTTCTCCCTATTGGTCTCCTAGTACCCCAACTCCACCCATGTAGTTCATGTTCTCTCTCCGCCCCCCTCATCCCCAGATAAATTAGGGTCGAGGCCATGTGATCACCTCCCTGCATTGGGGTAGCGCTCTCGGCACTGGGGCAGCAGCTCCCTCTGCATTGGGGCAGCCCCTCTCTGCCTGGCCTGGCCATGCCGTGTGCTGGCTCCCGACCTCTGGGGGCCCGCACATGGGCCGGCTCTAGGCTCCCGGGGCCCATGGGATAAAGCCCTTCTCCAGCCCCATGCAGGAGCCTTCTCGCCTCCTTTGTCACCCATCTCGTTGCGGAGCCACAGCCAGCCAGAGCAGCACTCTCTGGGCAGGCTGTGGCATGCCACACCACCGCAAGAAACTACAAACCGCAACAGATATGTACCCTCTTTCCTAGCAAGCAGAAAAGCATTTTTGAACAGTTGTATTTCTGAACACTGTTGTACTTTGCACTTAGTTTAAATAATAAACATTTGGCAAGACTTGCCTTCTCTAAAACTGTGGATATTTTAAGGGAGGAACATGTTGGTTATAATTTAATGAACATACTTGCAGTGTAGTTGATTTGAAGGAGAATTGTTCAGATATCCTGGTTTGGGTTGTTTTGGTTTTGTTTTTTGCGGGGGTTGGTTGGTTGGTTGATGTTTTTGGCAGGGGGGTTGTTGGGGTTTTTTTGCTAATTTTTTAAAAATTTTTTTGGTCTTTCAAGGTAAATAAGATACAGTTTTATGAAATCTATTTCCTAATATAATTACAGAAGAGTCTACTTATTTCTAGAAAAGAGTAGCTGTCAATGTCATATTTATGCTGTCAATGTTGTATTTATTAACTAGCAATATTGGAATAAATCAACATGAATAATTTCATAAAGCATGAATATCTACAGTCAAAACCAGAGTATGGGATGAGAGGATGGGGGGGAGGGGGGTGGGAAATTTTACTGTGCTGTGTAAAATAACCAAGACTTTCTTGTGCTAACTCTTGGTACTTATCCTGTACCCTGACAGCAAGATCTTTTTGTACTTGCTTACCTTTAAAATCCATGAAAGAATCCTGAATTTCCACAGGGCTACACACAGCTGCTAAGTTAAGCATGTGCTGGTTTATGGTCTAAAAATTTACTGTAAGATAGATAGCACTATAATAGATTTGTAATAAATGAGCATGCCAGATGAGGCCTGATCTCAATATGATTTTCTATTTTAGTGAATTGTCATTGAGGCTTTCATGGAACAGTGCATCCTGAACAGGCATCTAAATGAAAAGTCATCATCTAAAAAGTCAAACAACTTTCCCAGTTATAAAAAATGTCATAGAAAGAAAATTAAACACAAACAAAAGGGAAAGCTAAAAAGAAAAGCTAAGCAGGATGACTGGGCATGAGTTTTGCAAAATCTTTCAATATTTAAAAAATGTGTAGGAATTAGAAAAATATATAGGCAATTATCAGCTCTCAGACAAGTATAATTCTTCTAAGATTAAAAACATTTCAGGAAGGAGAGCAAAGATGATGGTATTGCAGGGTAATATCAGAGATGCTTGAAATTCACAATAGAAAACCAGTCTTTCTGAGACATTCAGTGAACAGATGTTCAGAAAGTCTGCTGCTTGGAATAGTTACAAATCAAAACAGTGTGAGAAATATTATAGCTGCTGAAGTCTGCAAGAAGGACAGATTCTCCTTTCTGGATTTTTTTAATGTCAGCTCTAGTAATTCTTGATCCTACAGATTCAGAAAAATCCTATTAACTTATCCTGAGAAAATTCAGCAGAGATATGAAAATGTAAAGTAGTTTAGTTATCAGCATTCCTAATGTAAAAAAAAAAAAAAGAAAATCAAACCAAACCAACCAACCCCCAAAAACCCCAAGAATTTTGAGAAGAAAAATTTCTGAATGTGGCTTTCCCACATTTCTCTCTTTTCTGAATAGCTGGGTGCCCCCAGACTCTCCCCAGCAGGAGCATTAATTTTGGTCTGTCTCTACCTTCACAACATTGGCAGAGAGCTTTAGTCAAAAAGGTTCTTCCCTTCTGAAGGCTTGAAGATGTCAGCATTAGGTTTTATTTGCAGCTGTCACTCAAATCAGTGCACGGCAATCTCATAACATTATTGAAACATTTTCTTCTTCCTTTGTAGAACTTTCAGGGTTTTTTTCTTGCTTTCTGCAGTCCAGTGGTTACTGATGGAAAAGAATCAGCTTGTTGATCTCTCCTTTCCTGAAGTTCTGTCCTGGGCAGATGTGTATTGCTCAAATTCAAAAAGCACTTGCTTGTAGCTTCTCTGGATCATCTGTGAAATTCAGCATTCTATACTACAGGGAGAGAAAGCACTATCGCTGTCACAGCAGCTATTAGCCAAACGTTATATTATCAGTTAAATTAAAACTGAGGAAAATCTTCATGCTCAGGAGGAAGAAAGTAGCATCCAGTTGGCAAGGCAGCTATATTAAACCAGATACCAATCTCGGTAGAACCAGACTTAATCAGGAGTAATTGAAATCTACTTCCGCACTGAAGAGAGTAATTTTTTTAATGAATATATATTTTCTTATCTTTATGTTTGAACTTTTAAGATTATGATCACATTTTTAAATGTTACTTAGGCTTGATAACTGAAAATTATATCTGACAATAGATGTCATTGTATTAGGATTATTCTAGATAAAACATCTTCCAAAAAATAATTATTGAGATTGAGAAATAAAGTGCCCCACAATTAGGAAGTGTCACAAGCAAGAAGCCTACACAACGTTATTTCTGGCCTTTTATGGGAACAGAGGCTGAAAAGTGAAAGGTAAAATAAATTCCTTAATTTTCAGCCATATTTGCTAAATAGTGATGGCATTTACCAATTACCTGCAATTTGATAGATATGGCCTTACTCTGTACAAATATGCATAGGCACAGATATATGCAGTCTGGTCTGACTTCTAAGGGTATGGTGATTTTTTAACCATATTCCTAAGTACAGCTTACTTCTACTTCCACAGTACTGAAATATCACCAAGAAAAAAAATTATCTTTTCTTTTGCAACACTTTTGCACATCTGTGCAAATGTAAGTAACTGTGTAGCCAGTGAGGCAAGAATAAGGCCCATGGTTGCTGCAGGGAATTCTACTCTGTAACTGAATCAGGCCGTGTGGATCTCAGCTCTCAAACTGGGTGAAATGCAGAGTGTTGTGTTTACGTATGTCCATGCTGACTACACTGGTTTCCTCAGGAGTAAAGATACCTATCAGCGTACTGCACTAATGACAGGGCTGCTCTCTAACAAAATTCCTCACAGTAAAGCACAGTCATATGTTAAAGGGGAATACAGAGAGCAAAACAGCTCAGCTGCTTCCTTTTTTTCACTACTGCTCAAGATATTAATTGCAGAACATGAAGCACCTAAAAATATCTGAATATTGATTTCCTCACAGTGCTGATGTTATCAGTTATGCTTGTTTCTCTCCAATGTATCTGTTTGCCCAGTTCTGTTGGTCTTTCACTTCTGCTACTTAACAGTAAAAGCTGAGGATGTTACTGCCTCCCAGTAATAGTTGGTAAACAGATGCTTTTCAAAGCAACAGCTGCACTTTCACAAAAAACTTTAATTTTCTTTTACAATTTTGCAATGAGATGAAGCAGCTGGAATGCTTTGGAGATAAAGGAGCTCATGAATAATTCACTTGACACCTTTATACTGAAGTATGGGTGTCTTCATTAAATAAAATTGCCTCCTGTCAAGGGCAGTGAGAGGGTTTTGGGAGGAGGGCAATGTTGTTTCCCTTTGAGGCCCCAGAGAATGATGGTTGATGGCAAGGTGGAATTTAATGTCAGTATATTTTAGCTTGTTGTTTATCATTGCCCTTTAAATAATTTCAATATAAAAATCACTTGAGTTCAATACTCTGGAAAATAATGCAAAGTAAAAAAATTCAGCAGGTATATAGATTACAAATGCTTGTGGCCAGTGAAAAAGAACAGATTATGCCTGTTTACACATATGGCTGAAATTGTATACTGCAGCATAGAAGGTGTTTTAGCCATTTTTTAGTATGAGGCAGTGCTGGACACCCCCCTCAGTGTTCCTGAGGGGTGCCTGGGGTTCCCCCCAGAGCTGGCTGAGCAGGGCCAGTGTCCCGGGGTGGTTCTGCACCTTATCTGTTCTTAACCTTATCAGGGTTGCAAACACCTGTTGAAGCATGGTTTTGTTAGGATCCAGCCAGATCTTTGGCATACTTAGACACACACACACACACACCCCCGAGGCAGAGCATAAACTGCAGGCACTTAACATCCTTGTGTTGTCTCACTGGCAGCATCATAAGAGATGCCACTCTGGTTAATTGCTGCAGAGCAGGAGTGCCAATTTGGCTCTGGCTAGCACAGGATGTGGATGGAAACGTGGAGTCTTTCTCTGATGGTAGGGAAGGCTTCAGGGATCTGAAGCAAGGTGAGAGCCTGCAGCTCTCCTCTCAAAATACCTGCCTGCTCAGATCCAGTAACATCTCAGCTTTCAAGCAAGCCCCTAAAGCTCACATAGCATGTAAATGTTACTGTTGGCAGTGTGAGGGAGCAGGCAAATGTCTTAATCGGGTAGTAAACGTATTTAATAAATTGCACAGACAGAAAAGCTGGGACGGCTTACAGCAAAGAAGATACTGAATTACCAGCAGAAGATGCATATGCCTTCAGGGTTTCTCAAGAGGGAAATATGTGGAGGAAGTCATATAAAGGTATTTAAAATGGTTTGGGGAGCTGTTCTAGAAATAACAGTGAACTACCTCCTTCCAACCAGGGGACCTGTAAATGAGTCTGGAGTAAAACAGTGAGAATTTGCAGGCTAGTTTGTCAGAGGGATTCCATGTGTGCACAACTACTACTACAGAACTAGGAATGTTTGTTAATGTTGTATTACTCACTAGCAAAGTTGAATGTACTAATGCAGGAAAAGGCACTGTTATTCCACATATCATTTGAGAATAATCTTCTGTCAGTAGAGTCCCCTGGGCAGAGGGGGGGAATCAGTAAAATCCATGTTAACAAATACCTTCTGATTTCCAGTCACCCCTGATGAACAGGTAGAGAGCTTGACCACTAAAAGTACTGAGGGTGTGTCCATACTGCAATCAGTGTGTGACTGCAGCCTGCAGAGACAGTCCAGAGTGAACTTAGGGACGGATGGTTTGGAGAAAGGTGCTGCAGCATCTTGGTGTGGCCAGCCACAAATGTTTACCTGAATTTTTAAATGGGTTTTGGAGCCTTTATTGACCTACATGTATCATCTCCTAATAGTCCCATTAGCTAGTCTCAAGCTACCTTCAGCACATATACTTAGGATATAGCTCTGTCTTTGCCTTAGGGTAGAGATGCGGTGAGCCCTGTGACCTGACCATGATCCCACAGCTGGTGAAGGAAAGGTGAATACTCTGACTATAGCATCACTAAAGATCTCCCACTAAGTATTTTTTCAAGTTTCCCCCCTCGATGGTGTGTACTTACTTGTGAATATTGCAAATAGCTGCAGCCTTCTACACAAAACTACTGTATTAAAAAAAGAAATTTGCTGTCTACCCCAGCTAGATGCAAGAAGCAGAGCTGATCCCACTGGGAAGCTTTTGACCAGCTTTAATGAGAGCTCTTCTACTTGCAGGTACTTTTTGATGACAATGCATCACTGCTATTTTGAGTCAGCCTGCGTTTGGTGCACTGTAGAGAATTTTGCTCACAGTGATTCAGCTGCAGTGCTGTTAGCAGCATTAGCATGGACAGTGTTGCCAGCAGAAACCTCAGGAGCAAGGATAACTGGCATGATACCGAGAGCAATACAAAGCTGTTGACAAATACAGCTCTTAGTACCACTGACTGTGCTAAGCAAGGCTGGAAAGCCTCCTGCAGCTTGCTTGGTATAAGCACAAGTGCAAAGTCATTCCTTGGGCTTTCAGATTGTCTGGCTGAACCAAGGAACACTATGGGAGGCTGCTGAGTGATGCTGTCTGGCTATGATCCCGTGCTAAAAATACAGTAGAAGATAACTGCTAGTCTTTTCAGAGTTTTCCTCCTCAGTTTTCTGTGGCTTTTATGCTGTGCATATATAGTGCTGAATGGGAAACAGATCACCTCATTTTTTCATTGAACCTCAAAACTTCTTTGGTCTGGTACCTTTTTTTGCTCCTAGCTGCATTTCTGTGAAGATGTTTCATGGCCCTAGCACGCTATCAATTACAGTTTATTAAATCCTAGGGAGGACTTTACGCATTCTTTTACCTCTCACTGAGGACAACTGACAGTTTATGGGACAAAAACATAAGACCTGTTAAATTTTAGAATCAGTGAACTTCTAGCCCTTCATTCTTCATGCAGAATTTCCAATTCAATATTTTGAAAGCTGCATTTCAAGGCAAAAATCAAGTAGTATCTCCTTTTCCATACAGTGGAAAACAGAAACTTTTCCCTAAATTGTCTCCTGAGTGACTAATGGCCATACTTCTGGAGCAGATGTAAGCAAGCATCGTATCTATTCTGAACACTCTTATCAGCCTTTCCACGGGGTTTATAAAGGATGACAAAAAGCTGTGGTACAGAAATTACTGCGGTGGAAGATTAGAATTCCAAGGCTTGTGTGCTTTTTCATTTCAGAAACAGTTGCAGTGATTTAAGATGCTGCCAATCCTTACTCTCCTCACTGCCCAGACCCAGTAACATTTTCCAAATGTCTTACAAGGAACATTTATGTGATTCTAAGCCAATATCATATGAAATCTAGAAGCTCAGCATCAACTGCCTCTCAGAATAATTTGGGTTCTGTTACTAAACTACTAGATTTCACAACAAAGTGGCTGAAGGACCATTTTGCTCTACTGATTCCACAAGGGAGGACATTGAAAATGTGGTTGTGTTCACCTCTGGCAGGAGGACAACAACGGGTTGGTCAATAACAGTTTATATTGTTGCAGCTATTTCTTTAGTGAATGTGTTTCTAAGACCTAAGCTACAATTTTGCCAAACCAAAGGGAATAAATGCAGAGCTAAACGCTGCAGCTGATCACCAAGTTAGTTACTGCACAAACATTTTTTAAGTGCTGTGTAATTTTGATGACTACTAACTGCTTGCAAGCCACTTAAATAATTCTAATCAAATAAACCAAACCTTTCTAAGAGTCATAAAAGAAAAACTACTCCCTTTGGCTCCACAGTCCTTCATTACTTGGCTAGAGGCATTTGCTGAGACAGAGCTCCACTAGACTGATTCAAGCCAGGATAACAAATCCCATATTCCAGATGACAAAACATTTTCCATCAGACTATCTTTCAGAGGTAAATCTCTTATATTGGCAATTCCTGTCTTGTGACTAAAATTTATTGCAATATGAACTGAATACTCTTTATTTTCAGAGACGATGAATGTCAGTTTGAAGTGGTCAATAACCTGTAATAACTGAAAAAGTGTCAAACCCTAGTGTGCCTAATGTTAGGAGAAAATAATGAAGTATAGATTTTAAAAGGTCATTATGAAAATTTCTTCATGTGCACTAAAAAATGGAGAACTCATGAAAATGTGTGAAAGGTTGTTTTATTCTGCAGCTGACCTGACACAGCACATCTGCACCCCTGGATATATGCAGCAAAAAGAAACTGCTTGAAATATATATTTGCAAGGCTTACATTAGTCATCATTAAAAAGTTTTTGTACCCTGAGTGACCTGCTGAAAGAACTGAGTTTGAATGCTTGGTTTGGGGGGAGGGAGGAGTTTCAATTTTGACAATAAAAAGTATAATTTCTTCATATAAGCTTTGTATCTTCATATAAGCTGTGAGGCGTTCACCCACCTTCTTCTTTAGGATATTGGGAGGAACTCTGGTTAGACAGCAGGAGTAGTAGCCTCGGGTCAAAGGCAGGTATCCAGGCCTGTAAAAAGACGTTCAGCTGACTTCACTGCAGAGTGATAATTAGTTACACTCAAATGATGTCCCTTGAGGTAATGCACTTGAGAGCAAATCTGGCATGCAGCTCGAAGTTTTCTGGGGCCATAGCCTCAGATCCTCAGCCAAGTATGCTCAGATGTGTTGCAAGATTCTTTACAACAAAAGGTGGAAAAACTTTTTTTGGCATTATAGTGTATAAAGCCACATAACAGAAATACTAGAATTGGTCTGTATAGAAATCCACAACAGCACCAGAAGAAATAACGGAGCAAAGCAGCAAAGCTGCAGCACAGTGGAAGAGCCATTCCTCTCCCTGTTATCTCAGCATTGAGACAGACCACAGTCATAAAGATATGTGAAATGAAGAAGCAAACAGAACAGGCAGAAATCTTGTTGAATATTTATGGAGGATAAAATACACAAGGTTGTTCAGCAAAAATATTGTCCCATAATAATGGTTGATGCCTAGAGAGTTTAAAAACCTGTCCAAACCCATTTGTTGTCACCAGTGAAGAGGAACCCAAGAGATGTAGTGAGGACTTGAAAGCTATTTGCTGCTGCCTTTCGTGACATACAGGGGATCCTGGCAAAACTGGTCAGGCATGCATGTGTCTCTGTGCTTGCACGTATGTGCGCATGAGAGTGTGAGTGGGTAAAATCAACTTATTTAGGGAATTGTCAAATAAAATCATGTTCTGCCTGCTAAGGTCTTGTGTTGTCTTTTGTTGCACTAACAACCTACGAGGACTATGTATCTCCAGTTGTGCAATACTTTGCTGTGGAATTGCTGTTGTCTTGAGCTGAATGGATCAGAAATTCTGATTCTATTCTCACAACACTTCCTTCAGCAATTTCAAGTTTGGGTAATTGTGGGCAAATGGAGTTTTCTAATATATAGAGAGAGTCAAACTTAGTTAATGGTTTTGAAAGTGAATTCAGACAAGTTTGGATAGAAATACATGGCATGATTGCTTATGCAGAGAAAGAGCTGGCTCTGGTAACTCTGTTAAACTCTTGCAAATCAATATCCTGAATTGGTGTGATAAGTGCAGATGCTATTATCATACAGCTGTGTAGAGCAAAATGGCCCAGAAATTATCTCACAGTTCACCCTTCAGCAAACAAACAGGACATCACAAGAAACAGCAGGTTTTAGCTATGAGAGATGTGTTTTTTCCACATTCCTTTGCTTGTTCTTTTCATGTCTGCTTCATTTTGGGGAGAAAATGATAATTTTGGTGGAAAGCAATGTGCACACACACAAACCCAGATACTTCCTATCTTCAAAAAAATCTATAAATGTAGCCAATTGCCCACTTGCACAGAACTCCACAGCACTGGTGTAAAGCTTAGTTAGACACAGCTTCACCCAGCTGATGGCACAGATATATAGTGCCTCTAGCCCTAAATTTCCCATGAGCAAATTAGTTTGCAGAATGCTGTAAGCCCTCTGCATATTTCAGCATTACTCTATGCAATAAACCAAATGTTAGTTGCTATGCAGTATATTCATTAATTTTCATGGAGTCTCTTCTTTTGCTTTTCTCTTAGCTTGGCAGCAACACCTGTGCCAAAAAAGGTTTGCATTTTCTCCTCTTTTAACACAAGTTTCTCTGCTAGTAAGAATTTCTGAAGTGATCAAACATGATCCTCTTAGCAGAAAGGGTCAAAGGCCCATTGGTTGTCTGTGTCTTATGCCAAAAGATCTCCTAGTAGGCATTATCAAAGTCCTGCTGCATTCTAAACACAAATAAATGAGAATCCTGAATAGTACTTTGACCTCCTGTACAGCACCAACTCCCAAATCACCTCTGTTGCCCAACACTTGCAAGATGGTAGTGGCAGCAATGGATTGCTCACTTTCCTCTGAGACAGTAGCTACTTTGGCACTTATTCAGGCTTTCTGTAAGCTGCTGTTATCCCAGAAAAAAAGAGGGGCAAGCTGATGTCTGAAAAAAACCCAGGTATCATGGCATATTATTACATGCTGCCCTACCCCACTCAGAACAGGTCTTTACACAGACTTATTTTGTATTGCTATGTGAACAACACACAAATGCCATTATCAGCTTCTTAGAAAAATACTACCTAAATACAATGTATTTCAGGGATTCCGTTATATTCAAATAGCTTTATTGTCTTCATGGCACACTTTTGAGTCTTAAGAATGAATTACAAGTGTGACCTGACTCTTGTAACATGGGTTTTAGTATTCTTTTATCCCTTCTTAGGAGGGGGGTTCTGTGCTTTCAATTTTGGCATTACTTTTTTCCCCCTTGCTACTAAATGCCCATGTTGCTACTTATTTGTATTGTATTACAAAAGCTTTGTTAAATAAATGTGCCTGGGATTTGTGGTGAAAGGGGGGAAATTTATTGTCCTTAATTCTTGTTGCAGTTCAGTCCCAATGAAACTGGGATTCTTCTGTGACCACCCTCTCTGACCACCATCTCCTACATATATAAGCTTTAAGAGACACAAATGCCTCACTACAGGAGAGGCTGCGGGTTGCTGTACCAGTCCAAGGAAAAGTCTGAGGGAAGAACCAGATTTCATTTCTCTGGGGCCCTCCTTTTCCCTGTGGTGGATTGTGAGAATGTGCTACATTACTCCTTAACAACCTGTGGTAAATTCTTCCCTTCCCTTTCTCTAAGTGTATGGAGACCAGGGAGTGTTTCCACATTTCAGCCCACCACCTCCACTTCTCGTGTTCCACATGTTACCAGAATATTTCCCTTCTGAACTCTTCTGTGGGATCTGAAAGCGTGCTAGGCCTCAATAAAACACATACAAGATCAACAGTATAGTGCCCCTAGATATTTCCACTGCTGAGCCAAGTAAGTGGAGAGAAGAGACTGATAAATGACTCCACGGCCACACATGGGAAAGAGGGAGAAGTGCTTCCAAATGCTCTGTTAAAACCTGTAACATATTTTTTAAAACTCTCACATTTCAAGACAAAATCCCCTGAGACAGAATTTCTGACCTTCAGGATCTTTAACTGTGTGTTTCCATATGTGCCACTGCCAAAATGCTGAGTAGGCAGTTGAGATTTACCTTCAGTACATCATTTTAGAATACAAGATGCTAATTGTGAATCCAGAAACTTTGTTCTGAAATAGGTGCAATTTTACTGCAAAAACTAAGCAGAGCACATAATGCTACCTAAGCAAATGCCACTGAGGCATTACAGATGATCAGATATCAACATGTTTAAGAAATATAAGCAAAGAGCACTTCAAATTCTACCAAAAAGTTATTTCTTTTCAACAAAAAATATCGAAGAAACAAGGTGGTTTATGTCTAACACTAACAAATAGTACCATGGAATAGGAGTGTATCTGTAGAGTAAAACAATTGTTTTTGAGGCCCTTGACTCCATGCTAAATATATTTGATGGGGGTGTTAATGATTTTAAATTCTCTTTTGTTTGGTTCTGTACATCTGACCCCCTCAATGGCAGGTGTAACATATTTCTGATTTAGTTTCTCTCAAGAAGGATTCAGTGACCAGTGCTCTGTGACCAGTCTGCAGGGTAAACCAAAGTGCACTAAGTGGGGACAACCACAAGACTTGCTTCAAAGTTCACTCCTGGTCCAAACTAAAATGTTGACGTTAACCCCAGAAGACTTGCAGTCGGGGTTCTGGAACAACTCCTTTGAGAGGAAACCAAATTAATAAAAAAAAAAAAACAAACCCGGTTTTATCTGAAAAGTTATCTGTCCCTTTTTCCTACTTGCTTGTTTCACCCAGGCACAGGTCTCCCATAAGTACTCACAAAGCCACATTGTGTCTCTTTCAAATTCAAATTTCAATTCTCTTTCCATATTTTCTTTGCTGCCAGGGAGGTTGCAACCATGAGAACTGCTTATTTTGCTCACCAATAATTGCCACCTTGCACAGCCCCGTCTTCCTGTATCCAACTGTCTTGTTCCCAGAATCCAAGAGAAAGACAGATCTTCAGGTCAATAACCGGCATCTCCCTTCAGTGACTGCAGAGCGCTGACAGAATGAGGTGCTGCCCTGTGCCTGTGGCATGGAGATGTTACAGTAACACATAACTAATAACAGAGCTATTCTGACATCCAACCTAGTGCATCTGCGTCACTCCTCCAAACAAGAAATGAGGTTATTCACACCCTCCTTAACCTCCCATGTGCAATGGTTTTTTAAAAAAGAGCCAAAACCGACTTTTCATGCAGAGATACGTTGTCATTGAGTCTATACTTGTCTCCCTAAGCTTCAGCAAAAACCAGGTCCTTCCTAAGAAACAGGGCAGAGGTGTTATGTTAACAGTTATCACTGCTCTACTCTTTGCCCACTGCACCTCACAGCAGAGAATCACGGAAAAACAAAACAATAAAGCCAAACGTTAGCATTCTGGGCATCGGGCTAGAAACCTGAGCTAGTATTAGCAGTCAGCAGTTCTGATTTCCTAAATTACTTTGGCCAAGTTGCTTAGGCCCTGTTTACATTAGATTTCCAGCTGTAGGGAGAAATAGTTAAAATACGAAAGGTTAGATTTTCCTAAAGCCTCTAGTGCTAGGGATTTCCTCAGTTGATTGATGCTTAGTCTCAGATACCTTTTAAAGAGGCTCTCTGCAGTATCTCAAATCACAAGATGCTTTTAAAATTCAGGTTTTATTTAATTTGATCCAGTTGTGCTGCCTCTCAGCAAAGCAGCAATTTTGTTAAACCCTTTTCCTTTAAAAAACCTCTTTGAAGAATATTTTAAATGCATGTCAAATAAGGTCTCAGTGGTGTCCCATGACAATGTGATTTTCTGTACTTGTATTCAGCTCAGTTGTCTCCCACTGAAGTCCTAATTATATATTCTGCTTATACCAGTAACTAAGTAGGAATTTTAAAGCTTTCCTCCCATGTCAGCAAATGAAAGCATGTGAATGGAGTTTCCACCTTCTTTTTCAGGTTCTACATCTGCAGAAGACAGACAAGTGGTAGAGAGACTATACTCCTAGCTGGTGGTTCACAGAACTGAACGCTCGAGACTTGGCAGTGAACCAGCAGTAGAGTGCTACAATTATTGCCTTGCATGGCCTGTGGTGCAGTCTCACAACTGGTGCAAACTAATCTGAAACCAGAACCTGAATGAACCATCCCTGCTGCCCATGGCCATATCCTCCCCTTGGTGCCAGGTTTAAAACCAGGAAGACACGCACTGAGTAGGCTCAGCCTGATCATCTGGCTGAAAATCAACTCTGCTTAAAAAAAAAAAAAAGTCAGCTACTCTGGGGACCTGATTCAGCTCCCCATTGACCTAGTAAATGTTAGTACTGGGCAGAGCAGAAGAGTGGTGAGCAAGGGGGAAGACCAGCTAACATTATTATGGTCTTAGACTGGCTTAAATTGTTCCTAAAAACATACTCTGAAATGTTTAGCAAAACAGCTTTAGCAGCACTGAAGTGGTGCACAGGGAATATAAGAATGTGTTAAATACTGGCACGAGAGGGCAGTGCCACTGTCCCTTTTTATCCCATTTCTGAACACATGGCTATATCACTTTAGCTGAGTCACCACTGGGAGTAATTAGCAGAAACAGCAGCAAAGTTTATTTGCTTGGGTACCCACCAATTTTAGAACTGACTGCAGAAATGTAAATGGGCACCAGCCTGGTCTAAGCAGATCTGTCTGCCCGTTCCTTCTTCCCTTACATGATGTCCATAACATACTGTAAATCCATAGTTCCTCTGGCCCCAGCCCCTGCCTCTCAAAGTAAAAAGCTGCACAGATGTCTGATGTAACATCTCTCCTTTAATGCACACTCTGTGCAGAACTGTGGTTCTTGGTATTTAAAACCCTTGGAAAGAAGACAGAATATAAAAATCAAGATCTCTAGAGCTTCCAAAGACTGCACATGAGGGTGTTCTGCCATATTGACTGAGTAAATCAAACAGCATAAACAAAAATCTTCATTACCACAGAAACAGGATCAGTGAGCTGAAACAGTTTGGCATGGCTCCTGTCTCAGTGGATTCACCTCTGAGATACCCAGAACCTTGAAGATAATGCTGTTATTAATTGCTTCAAATCTCAAAAGAGTAAGAGTGAAGAACACTGAAAGAAACCATATGGTGACCTAAGAGCAGTCTCTGAAAAAGAAGGCCAGGCAGCTCAGGTGGGGAGAGACATTCCCAAAGATTAGAAGGCAAGAGCAGAGATCACTTTCCTTCACTGAATATTTGCAGAGGCTTTTAAGCCCTAGAGTGGAAGTTGAAGAGGAAATGGATTATAATAAACAACTCCCTTTCACCTTCTTTGGCATGAAAGGCTGAGACTTGCCTGTGCTTCAGCACATCATTGAGAGCAGCAGTTTGCCTCAACTTCTTTCCATGTAACTGAAAACAGCAGTGTCTGGATTACAGTCTCCTCTGAATCCTGTGACCCAGACACAGGCTTGGAACTACCCAAGTCCTGCTCCTCAAGCTCCTCCAAGATCACAAAGAGGGAGGCCAAGGCAACAAGCAACAAAGAACTCCATTAAGCCAAGTGCTGGAAGCTTCATAAGTCAGAATTCTCCTTCCATTTTATTGAAAATCTCAATCTTGGCATTAATTTAATTGTTTGTACTTCTAGGAAAATAGATTGCTTGTTGTACAGATTTGCATATCTGCCACACCTATCAAAAAGCCAAAGTATTTTCTGCCGAGCAAAATATTCTCTGCCATTTCTTTTAATATCCCTATAGGTCTGCAGCTCCACATATGGGCAATAACCTGTCCAGACCAGAGGCTGCTGAGCTACAGCAGACTAGACAATGAAAACACATATTGGAAATAAATAGCATGCAAAACAACACATATTGCAGCACTGTTTCATAAGATGACCTGTTAAAAAACTACTCTCATATTTCCCTGCTCTTCTGTAATTCAACCAGTTTCAGTACTCTGTGCAAAATTAATAAAAGTGTACCAAGCCAGTTATGTAAACGTTGACATCTATTTCTCAAATAATTTACCTGCTATTCTACATGAAGTTATTAAAAAAAGTGTTGAAAATGCTGAACGAATATCACAGAGCACAGAAATAGCCCAGCAAGCCCAGTTGTTGAGGGAATATTTCCATGTCCATGCAAGCAACAAAAGAAGTGTTCAGCAGGGTTGGATTAGTCTTAGCTCAGTGCAGTGCTACTTTGGGAGCTAAACGAGGGACTTGTTAGATGAGAACAAGCTTGGTTTGTACCTTACAGAATAAACATACTCTACTTCAAAGGCAGAACACTGATTCCCTCCTGAATACTGAGGGAATCCACAAGACTGCCATAGGATTTCCTCTCATCTGCGGCTTGAAATTCAATACAATCTACAGCAGTTAGCTGCAAGTGTGACAAACAGTGCTAGTTATCCAAACCCTGCAGCTCATGAGTTCCCAGTACAGCATCCCAACAGTGGGAACAATGCCACCTAGAAGGTGCAAGAGGAATATTTGTCTACAACGCTGGATATAATCCCAGTGAGTCATGCTCTCCCCTAAGAACTGACATTCCCATAAATGCACTTTATTCAATGCAAAGCAAAAGCTGCCATTTGCACATGGCTGTGCAGCACACAGATGAAGCACATCAGGACAAAACACAGCCATGGCTGTTTAGAAGTGAACTATCAAAGATGTGCTGTCATTAGACAAATCCCAACCTGCATGTCACAGAGAACATGTCCAAGACACGGCTGCAGCTCAAGACTTTTTGTGACAGCAGGGTATTGGTTAGGTGTGATTGATACTGGGGAGACAATAATTGCTGGGTAAATAAAAATAAATATTGGATGAGCAGTGATGAAAATAAATGTGGTCACATTTCAAGAAATTCTGAGTGAACGTTTCCATCAATTAAAATGAAGTGTGCTTTTCTTATCTACATGTTTGAAGAAAATGATGCTTTATTCCAAACAGGCCACTGAGACTATGCAATGACAGCAAATATCTCAGAGAATAATAACTGTTGAGGCTGCTATTTTATTTTTCCAACGGGCAATTTTGAGGTTTTGTGCTTGTTTTACCTTACACAATTTTTTGACTGAGATGGTCATTCACAGTAATAACTACACCTAGTTGCTGAGCTATGCTAAGAACATCCATCACCTCTGCATAGTGTATAAGATACAGAGGCAACAGCAAGCCAGCTAATTCTTTGCAGAATAATAAATTAGCATACATGTCTTCAAACTAAAATTAACAACTACATTTAATTCTTCATAAATATATCTGCAATTTGAAGCACTATGCAGCACATACAATTGAGGATGCTGGAGATGGCGGTTTTTTACTGAAATGAAGATGCAGTATTTCATGCTTAGGTTTGAAAGAAGTATAGCTTAATAAAAATAAAGCTTATGATTCAAGTCACTCTTTCACTTCAGAACTAATTTACGGTACATTTTACACATACTGCAAATGATGAACAACAGCCTTGGGTAATTGCTTTCCTTACAAAGTGTGGGAATCAAAGGATACATTTTAGATGTGTGGTCACAGATATGACCATGCCAATGAATTGCAAATAACCAATGTAAGAGTCGATGATGTGCTGTCTTTGATAGATGTAGTGTTATAAATTGTCTATTCCTTGATAATCTCAATGGGAGAAGAGCACTTAATAAGAGGATTTTTGGTGCATAGATTCAAATGAAAAGAAAATGTGGTTGTGTGCAAGTGTAATTGTTAACAAGGAGAAGAGAACTGTGCTGGTCACTTACTATTTTGACATCTAGACACAACAGGTTTTGTTCACCAAAGCTAGTACTAGTTCTGGAATCTATTATAATCCAGTTTGATTTCCAGATCCTAAACAGAGTCAGCAAAAAATTTGTGGAGGATTGGGGAGCAGTTCTTCACTCATAGTTCATCCAAGCCCTACATGACATCACTGAAGAACAATTTTGTTCATAATTTTTCAAAACTAATTCACATTTTCCCTATCATATTCCGGGCAAGCTGTGGCCACAAATACTGCTGTTTACAGCACAATCACAAAGAGCATCCCACCCAAATGCTCATGCATGCTTCATCTTTCAAGGGGCCATGTAATCACCCTCCAGTGAGAGCTAACAGAGGTCACTTAAAGCCAGGAAGCCTGACAGAGATTTCCTTTATCCATTATCTGAGGTTTAAGTGATCAACACTCTGTAACAACACACAGGCTCCGAAAGGTTCAGTCTTCACTCTGAAAACATTTTAGGAAGGCCTCAGCACTTTGTAGGAGTAGACACATACTTGGCAGCCACCACCCAAGCATCGAGTAAGCAGTGCCAAAGGGAAGCTGGTGCCACATCTGGTAGGACAAGGCCCTGTGTCTGTGTTAACTCGTGCACACCTATAGAGCTGGCTACTGTACAATTTTATGCAATTTAACAGGATTCTCATTTTGAATAAGTAAGGCATGCATAGGTGTAATTCCAATTTGTGCTGATTAAGGAGAAGATGAATATATACTTATTTAACTTCACCAAAAGATTTCTGGTTTTTAACACTCTGGTCAGAAAAGCAATGGTTTATTAGGGAAAGCTTCCAATTGGAGGAGCTGGCTGCCTTCCTCAGTCTTATTCCCTGATTCCCGTGCTACAACCTTGGCTGCTGTTACCAGCCTTGGAGTCTCCTGCCTTTGCTAGACATAAACATTTTCCATAACTGGATTCCTTGTTTGAAAAACTGGTGTCCAGACCCTAGAAGGTTCAGTCCATGAAGAGTGTCCTCACAGAGGGGAAATTAAAGTTAAATGCGAGCTATTATTTAGCTGTTTCTTTCTCCTGCCACCATCTCTAGCTGAGCACAGTGAGCTCCACTTCAGAGTTGATTTCCTTCCCTTCTGGGACTCCAGGCACACGAGCCTTAGTGATGCAGGATTCATCTCTGTGAGTTTAACACTGAAGCAAGAGTTTATCTCAAGACTGTAAGTCACAAAATGGCAAGAAAACACATGCTATTTGGACACAAAAAGTTCCTTTGAATCTTTAGGGGCATTTGGGGAAATCTAACCTGATTCTCAACTGTCTCTATTTCCATTATTGTGCTGAAAAGTGTTCTTAGCCACCGGAAAGATCTACCCTGGTTAAGGCAAGCACTGTTCATTTAAGCTAAATTGAAAGCAGTTAAATTAAATCATAAAATCATAGAATGGTTTGAGTTGGAAGGGACCTTAAAGATCATGGGGTTACAATGCCCCTGCCATGGGCAGGGACACCTTCCCCTAGACCAGGTTGCTCAGAGCTCCATCCAGCTGGCCTTGAATAATCTTTTGTCTACTGGCAGGTGAAAGGAGAGATCAGCAAGGCTGGGCAGGCATGGTGGTAAGGCTGTATGTTTGATTTGGACGGTGGTAGGGCGGTATGTTTGATTTGTACGTGGCTCCTCAAATAAAGCCATGCCACCTGCCAGAGTATGAGACACTACCACTGACCCCATTAGCGAGCAATAGAATTTAAATCTCTGGTAACACTGACTGATCCTGTGTGTCTGACAGTTCAATAATGCAGTTCCGTGCTTTCCATGCCAAAACTGCAACTAAAAAAATTAGTTCAAACATACATTTCTTCTAGAATATTACGAAATATTCAGCACCATTGCTGAAAAAACAGCCGCTATTCAGCTGTGGCCACTGTAACCATTTTTACTTACAGATTATTTACTTACCTGGTGTAGTGGAAGGCATCCCTGCCCAACAGGGGAATTGGAATGAGCTGATCTTTAAGGCCCCTTCCAACACAAACCACTATATGATTTAATTATTCTATCATTTCTAGTTGCGAAATGGGATTAATATTCAAGTTTTTAATGTGATTTAGGGCTCATTAGGTAAGACATATTAATAGAGGTGTCCTCTGTGGCGCTGCTTTACCTACAGCCCCACCTCGCGGCCACAGCGCGGCCCAGCCGCTTTCGCCTTCCCCCGGTCCCT
>VZRQ01000151.1:24167-63167 GCA_013397975.1 Machaerirhynchus nigripectus | reverse complement strand
GAGCGGGGGTGGAGCGGCTGCAGTTTTTGTCCCGCCGGCCGCGCCCGAGAGCCCTGCGGGACCCCCGCTCCTGCCCCGTCCCCACCCTGGTAGAGCCCCGGCCGGGGCTGCGCCCCCCTTCTCCACCCTCGGTTCATCCCTTCCCTTCCTGCAGTGCTGGAGGACACGGTGGAGGAGCGTGTCATCAGCGAGGAGTACAAGATCTGGAAGAAAAACACGCCCTTCTTGTACGACCTGGTGATGACACACGCCCTGGAGTGGCCCAGCCTCACGGTGCAGTGGCTGCCTGATGTGACCAGGTGAGAGAGGGAAGAGAGGCCGGGGAGGCGCACGGCTCCTATTCTGTTAACCGTGTGTACTGAGTAACTTGAGGATAAAAACCATGTAAGACGAGAATAATTTGGGTTAGACTTCTCTTTGTAAGCTTGTAGCTTTTTGTTTTGCTTACACCTTTAAAAACCCCGCGGGTGTGCGGAAGCATCCAGGAAAAAGCTCACAAGTTGATACTTCACAGAAGTCTAGATTAGCCGAGCAGAATGTGGTGGGAGGTGTGAACACAGAAGTCTTTCTCAGTTTATTCCTGAATAAGAGATTAGTACTCATCTCTAGTTAATTCTAATCAGAGAAATCTATCTGCTAAATTAGCTTGTTCTTAATGACTGTTTTTCCTCATGTGCACTATATATACTCTTCTGTCCAAGCTATAGTATCTATAGTATATGCTTGATGTGTTTTAAGTCTGGACTTATATAAGAGAATATTCTAAAACTGGTTCTTCACATCCTGGTTTTGTCCCTGGTTCACTGTTGACTTCCCATTCTTCCACATCCCCCTGGAAAAATTGTGGGCTCAGTTTAATTTCTTAAAGAACCATAACGATGGGTAGATGGTAGAATCTGTTCATGTGCCAGCTACTACAGAACTTAAATTGTTGTAGTAACAACTCAGGGCTCCACTGAGGTAGTGGACAAGGACTGGTAAACATGGATGTAAGCAGATTTTAGAATATCTTATGTGTCAGCTTCATGCAATTATTAGAGGATGGCCCCTTTCTTCTGTAAAGTTCCTTCTTACGTATGGGATGTTTTATGTGTTGGTTAGGTGATCACTTCATTTGGTGTACCAGAATGTTTGGGGATGATGTTGAGAGATGTGAACTAACTAGTCGTGGCATGGAGAAAATGAAGCAGAGATTTGAGGGTGTGGAGCCCATATGAGGAACACTTCTGCTTGCCTCGTATTTTGCAGATTGACTTAATATTCAGTTTAAAACCTGGTATTTCCAATTATCCTGTGTCAAAATATGTAAGCCATTTAAGGCAAGGACTGCCTCTTTGTATGGCACCTGACATGATGGGACACCTGTTCCTGATGCAAGTAAGTGCATGTGAATTGTGTGTTTCTTGTTTGGTTTTGTATTTTTTCCCCCTCAGCACTTGGAAGTGGTGTAGTAATCCTGTGGTAGTTTATGATTACCCAAATGATTCTAGATTGCTTGGATTCAGGCAACATAATTCGTTTGTTGCATTCAAGAATGCGGAGGTTGCTTGGTTTTGACTGCTCAAATTTGTCCTTTCAGAGATCAATGGCACCATCCATCCAGCTGTTCACTTTTAACTAAATGTTACATTCAACCACCAGAAGAGAAATTTGATTCTAGTTAAGATAACTGGTAAAAGCTTCTAGGAGAAGTAACTAAAATATGTTGCCACTTTTCCCCTCAGGATTTATGTTTTATGGCATTGAATTGTTTCCTAAATGAATACTGTGAGACTCAAACGAAATTAGACAGAAGCAGGTATTGGTGTCACCTCTAAGTGCTGAGCAAACTGTAACTGTCCCTTTCAAGCCACAGTGGCAATGTTTACTGGCTTGTATTGTCGCTCAAGCCTTGCTGGTTGCGTCTTTGGCTTGCTCATGGCAGAGTCCAGTTTGCTTTATTGCACAAGTCTGCAACAAAGGGGAAGATCTCTTACAGAGTGCCTCTGTTCTGTCTCTTTTGTAGCTCCCTGAAGAGGTTTGGATCTTGAGGGTTATTGATGCAAGCTACAGAACTTCTGGAACTGAGCACAGAATTTTATTTTAACATTTATTATTCTAAACAGGCCAGAAGGAAAGGATTATGCTCTGCACTGGCTGGTTTTGGGCACACACACGTCCGATGAACAGAACCACCTGGTTGTTGCCAGAGTCCAGATTCCCAGCAATGATCAGTTTGATGCTTTGCAGTATGACAGTGAGAAAGGAGGTGGGCATGCAGCATTCTTAGGTTCTGCTTGAGCGGTATCATTCCTGCTTTCAGTTGTTCTGATAATGATACTCTAACTTGCTGTTAAATACTAAAGTGGACGTATATGTACCAGTCCACACTAATTCCAGATTACTAAAAAGAGGAAACGTTTTGTTTCAGAAGAGCTTAGGTAACGAGGTATACAATCCCTACTAGAATTTCTACCAGCTCTCTCGGCTGTGGTGAAAACTGGTACACATCTACCTCAAATAAAGACTAAAGGTCTGAAAGAGGATTCCAGATATCAAAAGTGTTAATGCTATTGTGTTACATGGTGTGGGTCTTTCCGAGTCTTTGCTTGTGTTTAATAAGGTGCTGCCACTGTTTCTTGGAGTAGGGAAGATGCTATTTCAGCAGTCTAAAATAATTGATGTGATAAACTGAAATTTTTCTGACAACTGTAGAATTTGGTGGCTTTGGATCTGTGACTGGCAAAATTGAGATGGAGATTAAAATTAACCATGAGGGTGAAGTGAACCGTGCCCGATACATGCCGCAGAATCCTTGCATCATTGCGACAAAAACACCCTCTGCTGATGTGCTGCTGTTTGACTACACTAAACATCCTTCAAAACCAGGTGGGTCAGACTCCTCGGAGCTGAGCAAGATGCCTCTTGTCAAAGAGAGGTAAACTTGTGTTTAACTGTGGTTGGGAGAGAGTTGCTGGGCTCTGGAATCCAAAGGAGAAGGCCCTTCTTCTCCCTTCTTCAGGGACTTTAACTGCCTGGTTATGCTCACTTTCCTAAGAGAATCTTGGTAGAAGCAGCACTCTCTGGAGAGGTTCATGTATAAAATATAAGTATTGCAACAGAAACAAAGTTCTTGGGGGATAATGATGCTCCTATGGTTTGATGTGCAAGGAGATGCTAAATAGAAGGAATTTTCTTCTTTCAGACCCAAGTGGAGAGTGTAATCCTGACCTTAGATTAAAAGGACACCAGAAAGAAGGCTATGGCTTATCGTGGAACTCAAATTTGAGTGGACATCTTCTCAGTGCATCAGACGATCATGTAAAAACGACATGTTTTCCCCTATTTTAAAAACCCAACTCCTCCTAATTTATGCTGTAGTAGAAAATTGGAGAAAATCTGTCCTAGTGCAGCTGTGTATTGTTATGTGGGGAAGCTCTCACATGTTGTAATTACATTTCTAAAGGCTGTCAGTTGGCTTTAGGCTGTAATCAACAATGAGTTCTTTTTAAGGTTCTTGCTGTAAGAACAGAATATTTTTATAGTTGTCTGCTGGAAGAAACCCTTTAAAATGGCTTGGGTCAAGACCATAAATTAATAAGACTCTCAAAGATCAGTTGAACTAACAGCTTATAAATTTCTTTGTGGACTTTTAAAAGTGTAAATTGCTTTTGTGACCTTCTAAATAATCCTTGGGCCTTGAACTTGGAGAAAACTGACTGATAACTTAGCTCTCGTTTGTGGCACACTAAGTGTTCTTTTTCAAAAGCAAAGAACTGCTTCAGGAGTGTCGTCTCTGTAGAGTGTGATTGATTATTTGAAAGATAATACAATCAGATTCTGCATTTCAGTGGAATGTGGCTTATTTACAGACGGTGTGTTTATGGGATGTAAGTGCTGGACCCAAAGAAGGCAAGATTGTTGAGGCAAAAGCCATCTTTACTGGACACTCTGCAGTGGTAGAAGACGTGGCATGGCACCTGCTCCATGAGTCTCTGTTTGGATCCGTGGCAGATGATCAGAAGCTTATGATGTAAGTTAGGAGGTTTCTGGGTAGTGCCTGCTGTGTGCCGCCAGTGGACCTAGTCCACAGCACTTGGATAAAAAACGAAGTCTGGATTTTGGAATGATTTCATGTAGCCCTTCATGGCAATCAGCTACAGTGATGATGCAGAATCACTTAAATGTACATGCCGTTTAATGTGTTCACATCACTTGAAAGAAGATGTCACTAATACGTATGTCAGCTTCCTGGTGCAAGCTGCTCATGTACAACAGACACAAAATACTGAAGGTTTTGGAATGAAAACTGTAGCTTCAGAGTTGGGTTTAGTAACAGAAGCTGTAGTGAAAAAGAACCTCCTGTAAAAACTTAAGTTTGTTTGCTCTCCCTCTTTCCTCCCTGCCCCCAACCCTTCCCCAAACCCTTGACTGCCGCAGTTGGGACACAAGATCTAATGCCACATCCAAGCCGAGTCACTCAGTAGATGCTCACACAGCCGAGGTCAACTGTCTGTCCTTCAATCCTTACAGCGAGTTCATTCTGGCAACTGGCTCTGCTGACAAGGTTTTTACTTGTGTATATTTTACATTCCTAAGCAGTGCAGATGAAGGCCATTATAGTAAAACCAATTTCTTGTTACTTGTGTCTCCCAGACAGTGGCTCTGTGGGATCTTCGAAACTTAAAGCTGAAACTCCATTCTTTTGAGTCTCATAAGGATGAGATTTTTCAGGTGGGTAAACTACCCACGACCTGTAGAAAAAACCCAAGAAGAGTATTGACTTGGACAAGAACATGTAGACTTGTGTTCTTGCAACACAAATAAATCTGTTGAACCAAAACTCACTGTGTTGTGTTTGACAATTACAGACAGTACTATGTAGTTTATTTCTGCCTTTCCCCACTTGGAAGCAAGTAGTCAACAACTTGCTGCTAAAAAGATACTGGGTGTTCACAATACCTTTAGTACCAGTAGAAGGTTTCTCTAAAATAATGTGCTGTAGAGAGGATTTGGGTTCAAACCTAATTTTGTGAACTCTGCCTGTTTAATAAGGTGCAAGTAACAGTGATCTTTAGACGAATTTCATAAAATATGGTAGATCTGTAACACTGAAATAATGTTTATTCAGTTTGAGAAATCTGAAGACTTTTTAAAGCAGTCTATTTGAGCTACTGGATACCCTCTGTGCTGGAAGAAACTGATTTACAGAGTATAGTTAAAAATTAGTGGCCAGGGTGCTGGTTATTCAGGATATGCTTTAGAAATCAGTAACTGCTCCACTGAAGTTGTTTTTTTTTTAATAGGTTCACTGGTCTCCTCATAATGAAACCATTCTTGCTTCAAGTGGTACCGATCGTCGGCTTAACATATGGGATCTAAGGTGAGGAGCAACTCCTTTCTGTTAGTATATATGAACAGATGGTTAAAGAAAAAGGCTGCAGGCCTGCATTATTTGGCAGGTTTGGTTTGTAGTGTTCTCTAGCCTTCCTTGCTTACCTCAGGCCTGGTCTTTTGAGTATAAATAGAAACAGCACAGTACATCTAAAGTTACTTCTCCATCAGGATTTCTTGCTAATAGCATTGTTTTCTGTTGTCCACTTGTTGCCTAGATTCAAAAGACAAAACTTGCAACAGTGTTTAAGTTGTAGGATAAAAAGCAGTTCTTTAATGAAAGCTTTCAGGTGCACAAGTATGGCTGTATGTACATGCATGATGGAGGATTTCTGCAATTTTTAAAAGTTTAATTAATTAGTGTATCTAGCAGGTATATCCAGTAGGAGGTCAGTTGGCCCAGTAACCCACCCTTGGGTCTGCCCCTTTGGAGTTGGTCCAGGGGTTTCTTTACCCTACTTCGTGTTATGTTGTCGCCCTGAATTTTGCAGTCTTTCTATGTTTTCATTCCTGTAGTAGAATTTCCCAGGCACTTTACTGTAAGCATCAGGCATGTTTACCTACCGGTATCTATTATCATCATTCTTTTTGTTAGGCGGAGAATTATGATAGACTTTTGGTCTGACCATTGTCATGGAGAGGTGGTAACCCCATCCTCCAATCCATGGTTGTCTCTAAAAAGATATATAACTGACTAAATAAAGGGCCGGGCCGAGGTGGTCTTCCTCCTTCTTCCTTCTTCTTGCCCTACCTTGGCCCTTCTTGCTCTCTCTCTTTTGGCCCAGGCCTTATCCTGACAGAACGGTGTCTGCGTGGTCCTTTCGTGTCTGTGTACGACATTATGTCTCTCAAGTTCTGGTGGAAAACAAGATGTCCTTGTCAGAAATTCTGTTCTTAAGAATAAGACTAAACAGAATTTCAGGAATGTGTTAGAAAGAGTTAGCTTATTATTCTAAAATGTGAGAGAGGGCAGGAAAAGTACTAGAAATAATGCAACTATATATTAAAAATCTACAAAGCTACACATATGAAAAAGGCTAAGAATCCTTAGGCATCACACCAGTAAGTGATTTTTGCCTCCATGTGCTTCACAAGTTAAGATTCTATTTCAGTAATGACAGTGCCAGACAGTTGATGTTTTATACCTGATGCTTATAGTTATTTAAGAGTGAGGAAAACAAATTGCAAATATGGAAAACAAAGGCCAAGAACTGTTAAGTTGATATAGAATGCAATTGTAATTTTAATAAAAAGTATAAACTACTTTCTTACAGTAAAATTGGAGAAGAGCAGTCTGCAGAGGATGCAGAAGATGGGCCTCCTGAGCTGCTGGTACCCTTTTATTCAGGTTTCAGTGTGCTGACATGCTGTGTGGCAGTGACATGTCTTGTCACTGTGCTGCTAAACCTGCAGCTGTTCATAAATCTTTTCACCTCCCTGGTTTCCAGTCCATTGCTCTAATTTGCTGTAGCCTTCCTCTGTTCAGTTCTGAAGGTTTCCCCATTTCCTGTGTGACTCTGTAAGTGCTCTTAGAGGTCATCAGAATGAAATATGGCTGGATTTCACAGCCCAGCCCTGGGTGAAGAGGGACCATTTTGAGGATGTCAGTTGTTGCTGTAATAATAGGAACTGTTGTCTCAAATGCTGTCTCAGCAACTGCGTCTGTGTCCATAAGCAGTGAATGGAAGCAGTTGAACACACACCTTCCTTATGTCTGTTGTGAATCTCTAGTAGCAAGTTTTTCTTTGTGTAGTCATTAGCATGATGAATTTAACTTAAGAATCCCAGGTTTTAACAGATTTCTCTAGAGTTGAAATGGCTTACTGAAGCTTCTGGGTTTTTTTTTTAACAGTTTATTCATGGAGGACACACTGCCAAAATTTCAGACTTCAGCTGGAATCCTAATGAGGCTTGGGTAATCTGTTCTGTATCAGAGGACAACATAATGCAGATATGGCAAATGGTGAGTGTCACAACAGTTCTTGAGTTGCTCTGAAGCTTGTTGAATAAATGAAACTGAAAAGGCTTGTTCTTCTTAGGGCAGCTTGTGCCTTCAAGGACTAAAAGTTGTCTGTGTCATGTACTTCTTGCTCTAATCAAACAGTGTAAGACTTTAAAAAGTAAACCAAGACTCAAACCACTTGAATAAAAGCAACTGCTAGTTAATTCTTGATTCCAAGTCCTAGGTACTAGCTAATATTAAGATTTGTTCTTAATAAAGCAGTTGCAAACTTAAATCCATTATTAGCCAAGACTTAGTCTTCACCCCCGTATGTTGGCTGTAAAGCAGGATGCCTTTTAACTCCCCAGTTAGTTCATATTACTTTACATTACTGGAAATGGATCAGCTATCTTAGAAATGTGGAATAAAGTAATGTGGGAATAAATTAAGTTAAAAAAACTGTAACTGACTTAAGTGTGTGTCACAGGTCAGGCTTCTTTTTTATTTAATACGTGTTCTTGTTTTGTGTGTTTAGACCGAGGCTGCAATAATTTCAAATAAAATGTTCATAATAGGGCTAGTGGTTAAATGGCTACGGCTTTTGCTGTGGCAATGGAGCAATGCAAGAAGGCAACTGCCCAAATGTAGCCACTGTGTGCACATTCCTAAATTTGGCTGCCCTTTAAGAAAGGGCAGGGAGAAAGTCCCTTCAAGGAGGGGATGATGGCCGTGCCACCTTGGTATTATCAAGGTCTTTTTCTATATGAAGTGTAGAAGATGGTTTAAAAACAGTGGTGTGTATCACTTGTAATGTAATGTCTTGTGTCTTCAGGCAGAAAACATTTACAATGATGAAGAACCAGATATAACAGCAGCTGAACTGGAAGCTCAAGGAATGTAACTTTTCTTCTTTAAGGAACTACTGGGAATGACATTGTAATATAATTCGACTACTGTATACAAAAAATAAAGCCCCTAAAAAAATAAACAGGTAACTAAAAAACAAAGCCAAAACCCCCCACAATCACTAGGCAGAAGCATTACATCAAAACAAGAATATTCTTAATCAGGCACAAGAAGTTTGTATAATCAAGTTGTCATGGGATACCCGTGCTTGTGTGGGTACTTTGAGGTGTTGTATAATGTACAGCAATTAGCTTAAGAGAAAATAAGAATGATTTAATACCTATGTCTGTATTTTTAAACAAACTTACTGGGTTCCTGTAAATAAAATGGTCAAATCCTCACTCTTCACACATAAAAACTATATTTAAAAAAAACCCTTTTTATTAATATGTAAAAAGAGCTTTTCACTTTTACACACCACTTTTGGATTGGCTTTGCATAAATAAAATCTATTTTAAAATGTTTGGTGTGTTTAATGTCCACTGGCATTAAGTTGAATGCTTTCTTGCCTGAATATAATTTAATTGCTGCCTGGTGATAAAGGTATGTATTTTTTAGTTTATAACTTAGCCCATACTTAAAGGTCTGAGAAGATTGGAGTTGTCTTCATGCCAAAAAAATTGGAATAGATAACTTGACTCCTTCACAAAGGGAATGGGTATAGGAGGAAGTTTAGGGAATCCATGGGGAGAGCCAGTAGATATGTAAAGTTCAAGTATAAATCTTGAGCAGACTCAAGTAAGCTCTTTGTGTTTGGGTGATTAGAGTTTGGATTTTGTTTGTTTGTTTTGATGTGGTTTATGTGTGTGTGTTGTGGGGGTTTTTTTGTGTGGTGGTAAAAGCATTTTCTTTTATCATTTTCTTAAAATGCAAGTGCCCTCTCAGTGAACTGGTGACATCTGTGGTTAGAGCCTTCCTGTAGCATTTTTTACTGAAGTGAGGCAATTGGGCAGTTGTCTAGAATACATTAGTGTCTGAACAAATACAAGACAAACACAGTTTGCTTCTAAACCTTGCACTGATTGAAAAGCTCAAGAATTTTGACTGTATAGAAGCAAAATTTCTCCGTATTTACCATGGATCTATGGACAGGTACAGGATTACGTTGGGAGCTGTCAGACAAATCCAAGTGTCTGGAGTTTGTAGCTCTTAGCTACTTAAGACCTTAATTAAATGAACTGCTGGCTGTCCTGATCTTTCTGCTCAAGCTGAAAAAAAGAAGAGATGACTGTGGTGACTGATACTGAAAATGTGATACCTTGCTCTCCTCTCCACTGGGACTGTAACAAGTTAGACTGTTGGGCTCAAGCTGCGTATCTGAAGCTGCCTGTGCTGGCTCTGGCTGGGGGGGAGTGCATGTCTGTCTGAGCAGTGCTGTGGTGCTGGGGGCTTGTGGTTTGGGTTTATGGCTGGAATGGTGCTGATAAGGCACCTGTGCTTTGGCTCTTGCTGGGCAGTGCTTGCACACCACGTAGGCTGGGGGGAAGGGGCATGAGCTGGGGAGGAGACACAGCTGGGAGAGCTGACCCCAACTGGCCAAAGGGATATTCCTTACTTTGGGCCATGCTCAGCAATAAAATGGATAGAGGAAAGTGAAGAGGGCCGTTGCTTGGATGGTGGCAGGGCATTGACCTGTGTCAGGGAGGGGGCGAGTGGTTTCATTCCCCCCTCACCCACCCCTGAAACTCCTCTAGCTGTACCCAGGAGATTTTCTTCCTGTTCTCTCCCCCACCCTGCTGGGGAAATGCAAGTGACAGCACATGATAAGCATTAAACACTGAATTCAGAGGTGGTTTCTGGTCAGGCCCTACATTCTTTTGACAATCATTCTAACACATGCAGCTCTTGAAAAGTAGAAAATGAAGGCATTGATGCCTTTTTCTCTGGTCCTAGAATTATGATCCAGAAACAGTTAAGGGGATAAAAGGGGTTTTACCTCATTTAATAAGGATCTTATGGTGCACAACTCGACAAGGTGGAAAATGCCGGAGAACGCACGCGGCGTGTGACGCGTATACAAGTCTTACAGACTTTGCAAATTAGCATATCGGACACAGGTTCCCCAATGAGAAGCTGATTGATAAAGTAATGTCCCCCTATTCTGGCAATTTCTAGTCTCCCCCCCTCAGATGAGGCTTGTATCCTGTTTGCAAAAATACTACCTAGAGAGTTGGTTCCAACCTTGGTTCCTAAGGAGAACCAAGATAGCATAAAGGCTTCAGGCCTTCAACTGGGAGACTTTTAGAATGTTTTGTCTTCCTGCCTAGAAAAATACTGGAACTAAGTTACAGTATCAGGCTACAAATATGTATACAAAGAACACAGCGAATATGTAAAAGGTATATAAAAGGAAAGGCAAAAAATCACCACGGCATAACCGTCAATGGCCCAACTTTCCGGAAAAACAGAAATACTGTCCTGAGAGAATGGTGGTGGTTCCTCCTGGTTCAGATAGAGCAGTGTTCTCTGACATGACCCCTCCCTGGGGTCCTCTTCAGTGCTCAGTTCAAGGAGACCTCCTGGCTGCTTGGCACCAGCATGTAGAGAACAGCTCATCCCTAGAATTGGTGAATCCAGCTTTGTGTGTGAAATATGGTTGGGGTTGTTCACTGAAGTCTTTTTACTGCCTCACTAAATGAATGGGAGGGAGAAAGTGGGGTGTAGTGCTCTTCTCATTGCTTTTCTTATGCTACTTATTTTTAATTCCCTGCCTGCTGTTACCAGGGCCACCCCCTGCTTTGTAGTCACTAGGTCACCATGCATGGACTTGTCTCTCTCCACACCTTTTTCAAGACTGGTTCCTATTAAAGTGATGCAAGTAGGTGCAAAACAGCTTGAATATACCTCTGGAAGGCTGAGATGCTGTTGGAGTTCAGCAGGCAGGTGACAAGTGGACAGGATGTGCTAAACAGCATGAAAGGTCAAACCTGCCAAAGGACATCTTGGCCACTGCTTGATTAACTCTGCTTGGTGAGCTGGTACTCTGGGTGTACAAACACTAAAATACCATGCACAGGAAATGGAAATGAATGCATTCTCTAAATATGGGTTTGTTTTGCCAACCCCCCTGCCCTGGGCAGGGACATTTTACGCTAGGCCAGGTTGCTCCAAGCCCCACTGAACCTGTCCTTGAACACTTACATGGATGGGGCTTCAAGAGCCATCCACATCCACAGCTTCTCTGGGCAACCTGTTCCAGTACCTCACTGCCCTCACAGTAAAGAATTTCTTCCAAATATCTAACCCAAATCTACCTTTCAGGGTTTGAAGTCATTACCCAGCATCACTCCGTGCGCTTGTGAAAAGTCCCTCTTTGACACTAACTGTCAAATTTTGTCAGGGTTCTAGATTTTACTTACTGAAACATCAAGAGCTCAGATCTGGAGGTGTAGGGGTCACTGGTGGTACCTTGAATGTCCCACAGAACTCTACTTCCGTCTAGAGCACAGAGGAGTAGCCACCTGGGGCCTAGGGATGCAGTCAGTGCCTGCTCTCTTATAGCGGAAAGGATGGGGTAATTTAGTAGGGACCAAAATGAGAGCATAATTTCATTATCTTTAATTATACCTGCAGTTCGAAGTGCAGCTGTAAATACAACCTCTGCACTGCTTTCTTTTCCCCAAGTCTGGGTTGTAGCTCTCCATACCTGTGTGCACACAGCTTCCTTCAGAATCAGTAACCTCCTATCAGTCTTTTTTAGGCAGCTCTAAGACGGCTCGGTCCTGCAGCCAGTATTTAATTAGGAGAGTCTACATCTTACTGGCTAAAAGGGTTTTGTTACTGAGAATGTGGTGCTGGGACCAATATGGTTTTTAATTTGCAAGTATTTTTTTAAAAATATTTTTTTAATGCCTGAGTAGCATGTTTGTGAAACATTGGAAGATCATCATATTGAAGTCTATTTAGCTGAATGCTGTAAGATTTTGATTTTAAAAAGTGTTGCCTCCCACTGGTAGTAGATAACTGCTTATGCACTGCTGTTTGGTAGTAGTAAATAACAATGGGAATTGAAGTTTGAAAAAAAAGAAAATGAATAGAACAGTCAACCTGAGCAATGGCTCCAGCAAGATATTTATTTATTGCATTAGACAAGAGTTACTTTAGGTGTGCTCACACAGTACTTACAGAGTACTCTTAGTTCAGTGTTTTATTCCTGGAGGTTCGTATGTCCTGGGAAAAGGAAGCACCATCAGGCTTTCCATTCACTGGCCTTTCTTTTCAAGGGAATTGTGTACAGTTTTGAGACCTACCTTTTTGTACTGGCTGTTCCCAGAAGACCAGATGCAACAAAAACTGCAGAAGGTAATTTAAAGTGAAAAATGGCCAGTTTAGGGTGACTTCCTCACTTGTTCTCAACACCTACGTATTTGATGCAATTTTTCAGTATTTTTTCTCTCCAAGGCTTTCAGTCTACACAAAGGAAATCTAAATTCTTTCTTCTTTGAACTGAAATACAACATGAATGACAGTGAAAACTATAAACTGTATTTTAAACCAGCTGTTTTATTGTAAAATGCAAGACCCTCGAGAACACTAACTGTTGGATACCAGGTAATTTTTGCTATGTAGCCACACAGTTGATGCCATTATCCATACTATACTTTATTGTCTTCCATGTGTATGTGATGCCTCTTCACTTCAGCACTGAAACAGCTGAACAAAGCTGTGTAAACTCTCTACAGGGAACAAGTATTTAAGTCAACACTGAGTTTGACTTGTTGCTTCACAGCCACTAAGATGTTTGGTGGGGTAGATGCTTCATAATTCTTTCAACATCAATTTCTGTCCTGTGCATTTCAAACCCAAAGCTTCCCCCAGTTCAAGCAGAGTCAAACATGGATAACAGGTTTTGAGAGTTTGACTATTATTCCCCTTTAAAAGGCAATGGATCCTCTTTTAAAACATCAACAGTGCATAAAATCCACATTCTGGAGAACAGGGTTAGGAGAAGGGTCAGTAACCACCCATCAGGAAATAGCAGAGACAAAGCCAGCAAAAGCTTTGATGAGCAGGATTTGTAAAACAGGCAGCATGACCAAGATCAAATGGTTTTATATGAATACAGGTGTAAAGGGTAGAAACCAACCAAACAACTCAAACAAATTACATGGATTAAATACCAGTATCACCTCTTGGACTTGGCAGAACTGAGGTACTTATTTTGACCCTTAACACCAGGACATAAACTTGGTGGAAGTGATAGTGAACTACAGCAAAATGGAGTATCTGTCACATGGCTGTATTCAGATTAAGTTTAAAAATGAGTGACTTAATTTCATCAGCTTGAAATATCATGAGATGCAACAGGGTATTTAGATTTGTAAAGGCTCTAAGAGTTTACTTTCTTGAAGTAGAGCTGTAGGAGCAGTGTCCTTGAGTACCTAAAGGCCTGCTTCAAGTGTCCCCGTCCATGAGACAGGCACAGCCCAGATCCCTGTTTGAACAAGAAATCCGAAACAAATGCAAGCTCAAAGCTAAAAGATAACAAACAGTTTTAAAGGAAATGAAAATAACGTCTTCATGGGCAGCATAGTGTTCTCAAATTACTTAAAATTTCAGGCTAGATGAGTGCCAGAGTCAGCAAGATCTGTGAAAGCTAGCACAGTTCGATGAGGCTGAGTTCAGCTGTTAGAAGGAAATACAACCTTCAAGAAGTGTCTAAACAAGAAGGAAAAGGTGGAGTTATCAATATTTAAATGTATAACATCTAATTAAAAAAAAAACCACCCCTAAACAAACCAAACAAAATCAAACCAGAAAGGAACAAAAAATATCTGTGAGGAGTAACTTTATCTAAAGGCCTAAGTATCTCTGACTACATCAAACACACATGCCTGGAGGGCTCAGAATGCAGCTGGTGAAAGAGGTTCTCCCCTCAGATCTACTCTTCACAAGAGAAGAACAGCTCAAATGTGTGTGTACATGTTTGCATGTGCATTAGCAGGAGAGACATAGGACTTGATTAAAAAAAGGGAAAAGCCAAAATCCCCAGCTATTAACTGTGACCAAATTTCCCTCTAGCAAAAGCTTGCGAATCTGACCAGTTTTCATAAGGAACTTAGGAAGACTGGGAAGATCCCAGGAAATAATAACAGATTTGACTTCTGTACCAGCATGCACTGGAAGAAAGGAGAGGAAGAGGTGTTTCCACAGGAGCAGAGGCAGCACCTTTGAGGAGACAAGTCTCAGATATAAAGGAATACTTTGAAGTACAAGGAGAGCAACTAAGACCAGACAGTGTAGTTGGATTTCAAAATACTTGGCACAGCTCTAGAAAAGGCTCAGGGCTAGGACCTCTGTTGCTCACCTTTTATACAATAGGTATCTTCAAACAAGTTAACAAACTTTTTTAAACTAAAAAATTAGTACTATCTTCAAAGAGTCATAGAGCACATCAGAGTACGTTGTAGAACAGTTCAAAATGCTTCCTAGAAAAAACAGACACAAAGGAAAACTGAACTCAAAACCAGTTCCAAAACAAAACTCAGTTTAGGGAAGTTGCCACATGTTAGAGAATATGCCAAAAAAGGCAAGTAGAACACTTTTCAGTATTAGGAAACTAGGAGGGAGTGTACATTAGGAACAAATGATCCCACATAGTGTGACACAGGGTGGAGCACTTGATAAATTTACCAGGAAACATTTTTTAGCCTAGAGTCCCTGTATTTTTTACAGTGCACCTAACTGAACAATGATGGATAAATTTTTGGAGAGAGAGGGCACGAGCAGAATTCAAAGCAGGCAGGTGCAGGTTCAGCCAGAGCTCCTGCCCTCCATGGTCCAAGTGACCCTCACCTTAAGACAGTCCAAGTGAGGTGAGCAGAGTGCAGCACCCACTCACCCCTTGCCGTGGGCTGCTCCCCCCAGACACCACCAGGAACGTGCAAGTCACTGCCACGACCCCAGAACAGCCCCTTCCCAGGGCAGCTCACTCCAATAATACGCTTGAAATCAAACTTCACATCTTTTAATTTTCACTCTTCACTTTTCAAATAAATACAGTTGCAGCAGATTCAGTTAGAAGACATGAGTATGATGTTAAAGAAAAACTCAGAGTCCAATATATTAAGCATACTTATTTACTTAATCTATACAGAATTGAGTAGATAAAATTTCAGATTCACATTAGTGAAAAATCTCTACAAAATGTTTTTGAAAAGCAAAACAAAGACTGCCTGTTCATTTATCACTTTTCCTCATGAAAGCAGACATGGGTTGTAAAAATAAAGCAGTGTGTTTAGCACAAACTAGATTTCTGCATCACTTTTTTCACAGTTATTTCCATCTACAGTCCAAAGAGGTAGATTTTCTGCAACACCTGAGAATTGAACTGTAACATAACCAGGTGTAATGAAAGGAAGGACAAAACAATATACAGCCCTAAGTCACGTGTGTATGTATACACGCATTTGGGTCTTGAATCACATACAATTTAGCTTTTTGCAGCTTAATCATGGTGAAACTGTTGATCAGGCCCCAGTTTTGACAATTAGACACACTCATCTCAGGCTGCATCAGTTTACATCCCAAGTTAAATGGTTTGTAGTAGTGGGAGAAAGGCAGTAATACAAGTTTACTTACAAACCCTACTGGAGCCCCTTTGGCTGCAGCCTGGCAGTGCAATAGCCTGCAGTATGGCAGATCAGTGACAGTGCTGAGCTTATCCCTTACATCAGTTTGCATTTTTTTTAAAACAACACCTTTTAAGCAATGCATGAAACTGTTGACTGGTTTCAGGAAGCAAAGTACAGCTTGCCTTGGCCAGATAAGTTGCTATGATAAGGGTATGTTGAGGGAAGAAAAGAGAGAAGATATCCCCGTTTTAAAAGCCTTTCACTTGGGGCACTCTGCTTCATTTATATATCTAGCCAGTGACAAAGATACTTGTATTGCTGTTCTATACATCTGTCGTGTCTCTAAAAGCCCTTTAAAACATTCGTGCAGCAGGGTCCAAAAACTCACTCTTGCCTCCATGTAGAACAAGCACTATAGAAAAACTGTTCAGAATACAAATGTCCAAATAATAAATTGTAAAAATAGAAAACTGCATGTCCTACTTTGCCAAGGGTATGATGCACCAAAGTTTTTCACTTTTCCTCAGGAAAATTACATCTTACTTAGTGTTAGCTGAAAACCAGTTCTCACAACACCTGTTTTTTCAAGCTTGATTCTACAAAGCAAGTAATCTGTACAGCAAGTCTGAAATATTTCTTTCCAGTTACTTTTATGCTATATGGTTCGCATGATCAACATTTCAAAGCTCTGAATCTAACCTGACTGCTCACTGCTACCTTCTTTTCATTCCTGCATTGTGCTTGGACCACAAACACCAAACCCACACAAATTTAGGGGAAAGATGGCCAGCTTCCTGTTTGCTCAGTTTCACAAATGTCAGTTTGTACAGTTCCTCTTAGTGGTATGAGCTAAAACACATGTATTAGGCCTTACATAACCTTTCTCTCTGAGACATCTTATGTTATTTCAATGTACGTCACTACAGGAAAAGGACTGGGAATGTTCAGTGCAGCCTGAACATTCAAGTAATTTAGCCACTGAACTGCCAAGGGCAAAGGGGGTGGGAAGCTCGTTGAGATGTGCTTGATTCAGAAACCCCCTCCCAAGTAAGTGCAAAAAACTTCAGAGTACCAGAAAAGGCTACACATGTTCATATTTCTTAAAATGACAGGAACCAAAACTAGAAAGTAAATGCACGGGAACTAAAGGTAGGGGTAGCTTGTAGTTAGGTCACATCGCCTTGCCAAAGAATGTTGGTCCTAGTTCCTTTCAAGAAAAGAAGTCATAATGTGGCTATCAAATGTTCTAGGAAAATACAATATGGTTTAAGGTTAACAAGAGGGCTTTGCTTGTGGTATGTTAGTGTAAGAATGAGAAGTACCATCTTTACCAGATAACCTGACTAGGAAGGCACTCTGCCAACTGGTGCAGCTTTGAGGTTGAATGTGCAGGAAATTCTATTTTGTACTTCAGGAGACGTATCTGAATCTTCAAGTTCAATTGCAACCAGTACAATCTTAACTAGCACTTAAATACGCCGCATACCTGGCTATTAGAGGAAGTCTATATGCCAGACTCCTGTCTTCCACACCTCCAGCAGGAAGTGTCTTATTTGCCAGCTCTTCAGATAATCCAGAGGTTTGCCCAGACATGAATGGATTTCTCTAGTCAGGATAACCATGTGGTGGACACACTGCAGCTAAGAGGGAAGAATGTGACAGACACCTGTGCAGTAGGCTCCACAGCTGCAGAATCCCACTCGGTAGCATCACTGTACATTTTCCCACACGTTTGTATTTAACATGTTCACAGGTAGGGCAAATAGTCCAAACTAACCTTTACAACACAACCCTGAGACATCTGCAAAAAGCTGTACACCCTGTTTCACCAGCTGCAAATTAATGTATTTCAAAGCTGATTTTTCATACCACAAAGTACATAAAACCCTTTTAACATACCTTTTACTATATTCTGGACCTTTACTTTTTCATTCATATATATGAAAACATATATAGGGGAAAAGCTGACTTTTTTACTGGCCATTAGACATCCTTATGTAGATAAATTTACTGGAAAAATTGATAATCTTTAGTATAGTGAGTGGCAAATCAATGAACAAAACCAGAGTGCTGTTCTTTAAAACAAAAGAGTGACCTGCTGTCACCATTTTCCCCAAACAATATTAGATCTGTACACAGTCTTCCATGACAGTGATTTGTGTTGTGGGGAGGAAACGCACATGCATCCTTTTATGGAAAAATATTTTCTTTTAAAAAATGAGGCAGATGTGCAACACAGTTGTGGAAAATTTAGTTTAAGCTATTTAAAGCTGCTATGCAGCTTCCTGTACCACATAAGTCCAGTAGTTCTAAGAAAATACAGATATGGTAGAAAAAGTAAGAAAATTTTCACCACAAAACCAAATAGTTACCACCAACAGAGAAAGTTATACACAAAATATATCTCTCAATACAGTGTTTACACTTCATTTTAGTCTACAGATTCAGTGCCAGGAACAGGACTTGTTGAGACAGTCTTTTCGGAGCTATTTGCCGCACGTGATTCCGCATCGGGTTGGATCCCTGGTTCCGTGTCAATGGGAGTTCCCAGCTCCTCATGGGAATTGAGCGTGCAGGACTGCAACACCTGCACAGCCAGATCCACATCTGCTTCTCTAAGAGAAACCTGCTCCTTGAGCACTTCCACCTTCTCATTCAGCTCGTTCCTTTCCGTTTGAAGGGCCCTGCATAGCTTCTCCAAACGCTCCAGTTTTATTTGAAAGCCTTTGTATTCTTTATCTCTTACTGTTTTCTGAAGGACAAAGGAAATAAAAACTCTGTCATACAACCATTTGCTCCCCTAAATTAATGAAAAGAATCACCACTATTTAATCCTGAGTATTAAGTCTTAATTAATCCAGTAGGCCAAATTCCAGCTGAACTAGAGCCAATTTCCTCAGAATACTTCACCTAGCCGTGAGCTCGAGTGGCAATGGACACCTTCAAAAGCAAGCAATGAGAACTACATAACCACTTAATGCTAACTGTAAGTAAGGGCTGGGCATCAACCAGGACCCCAATATGAGATCCTGTAACACTGTCAACTACAACCCAAATAATGGCAACTATATGGAGGAGAAGGGCATAGAAGTAAGAAATCCACAATCCATCAGCAGAATCCAGGCCAGAATGTACCATACTCGTGACTCTCCTAACCAGCTCCTTGTAAGAAGGGAGGGACAGATAAACAGCACTGCAGCAGAACCTACTCAATTCAAGCACAGTTTGCCAAGGCCAGACCTCACATACCTGAACCAGGCCTTGGACAGTGCAGGCACAGGTGCACTGTGCAACTCCTGCCAGACTGCAAATAAGTAATGGCATTTCATTACCTCAAAAGCAGCGGCAATGCAAGAAAGCAACTGATGCCTCACACGGGGGTTACTTCCTTCATGTCAGTCTTGTGCATTTCAAACAGATTTCTACTGCAGCACTGGTTCAACTTTGCTCAGCATATTGAAATAGTCAATTCCTTCAGCTTGTATGATTTTATACACATTATCCCACCAATTACACAGTAAGCAAAGACGAGGCTCAATTTTTTTTGTGCCATCAGCTTAGATTTACATAACAGCCCTCGATTTCCCATGCCTGAAATGCCTGACAATACCTTACATAATAGGAAACATAATGCAGACAACCCAAGAAGAGGCTACAGTGTATTATTTCCAGTTCTCTAAAACTGAAAAAATGTATCAAGTTCTCTAGGACTCAGACTCTAGCTGAACCATACTGCTGCTTAAAAGATGTACCTCTTCGGCCATTTGCAGAAGAGCCTTGTTGTTGTTTTCCCATTTTGTACGCCACACAATGGTTTCCTTTTCCAGTTTCTTTATCTTCTTTGTCATCTACAAAAGATAAATAAAAGATTTAATTTAGTGGCTTGTGTTGCCACAAAACACAAGGTGGTTTTACATGTGTAACTCGACTTCTTAGCATTACTTTCCAAGTCCAGTTTGAACAAGTTATTTTGGAGAAGTGCTTCTGAACAAAATCAACCCCACAAATACAGATTCTGCATTCAAAGAAAACGAGATTGAGTCTTAAAAGAAACAGACTATCAACTTTCAAGTACAAGTAATAAAAAGCTCCAGGAAAAGAAGTTTTAAAACATAAGCACAACCAAAGAGAATGAGAAGCAATATTTCGTAAAACACTGAACTTACAATTTAGGTATTATTTAAGTATCTCAAAAAACAGAAAAAAATTACATAATTCTCTTCCATAATTCTTATACCCTGTCTTCTGATCCCTATTAAATTGTCAAAATACTCCTTATTTTTTTCAGACGGCAAATGCTTATAAAAATCTAAAATGCAACCCACTAACAGCATGCATTTCTATATTACTTTTTATAAAACTAGGTAATACTATAAATACCTTCTCCATTTCTTGCCTGAAAGTGGTAAAGAGCTCATTACTTTTTGCCATGGTGGTCTGGAATTCTTCAAACTTATCCATGTAAAGAGAAAGCTATTGGAAAAGAGGCAGGAACATTAATCTGAACAGCATATACAAATACAAAAATATGTAGGTACGTGGCAAAATGAAACTAGAGATAGTAAAACATGTACTGTAGTTACATTTAAAAAAAGTTCAATTTCCATTTGAGGAACATGCATACCCTGTTTGAAAATGTGCTATTCAAATTATATGTGAAGGAGAGGTCTGTGTTTATAGAACAGCAGTATATTCTGAAGTAAAAAGAGTATTATGTTTAAGAAAATGTTGGAAGACATCACAGTTCATCACTACCTCATTTTTACTTCTCCACTGGAAAAGTATAATCTGTGAACATACACCTATACAGGAAATTCAGCACCTGGTTAATGAAATTAAAACTTAGGAATTATCTACCTTAACCAGCCAAAGCTAATAACCAAGGCTGAGACTAAATAAACAGGATTGATTTCAGAAATCAAAATACACATCCACAACCAGTGTAATCTGCCCAGTGAGCAAAAATCATGGAAAGTGAATATTGAAAAGAAATTAATCTAACAGTGAAAAGCATTACACTTTAAAAAGTAAAGAGCATTAATATTCAATGACAGAAAGTCTTCTTGCCCTGCACCATGTGAAAAATCACCAAGAAAGAACTGAAAAATATGTTTAATAACATAGTTTAAAAAAAATTATTCTTAATCAGTATGAGATTTGATATTCTAAGAATACATGACCATTTAACAGTAACTTCTTACTCCCAGTGAAGAGTAGTAGGTTTTCTCAATTCTTACACTGGGGGTTGCAGGACAATATAATTCAGGGCATAGAAATATTGTGGTTTGCTCTGATAGTAAAGGGAATTTCATAAGAGGAATTAGCCTAGCTTGTCAGCAGTACATCATGACTCTTTGCCATTATTGTCACTGAACCTTCTAGTTTATCATACTCTACAAAAAAATCTGTTGGCCCCAAGAAACCACTAACTATACCCACCGTAACTATTAAAAACAACAAAAAAGTCAGTGAGATTTTGAATAAAGGGTAATAAACTTGGAAAAAAATGATACAAGACTAAGCATGGCAAAAAACCTATTTGGAAGTATCTGGATATTCCTGTGTTCAAGTCCAATGGAGATGTCTATCATTACATCTAACTACACACATCCTTTAAACCTAACTCCTGGAAAGCCTAGAAAAGAATTGGGTACAGTAAGTGTGAAAAAAGGGCATGGAACAGCTTTCAAAGACACTAGCATGGTTTAAGCCCAGCTGGCAACTAAGCACCACACAGCTCCTCACTCATCCCTACTCCCCGCCCCAGGGGGATGGGGAGGAGAATCAAAACTGTAGGTTGAGGTAAAAGCAGTTTAATAATTGAAACAAAGTAAAACCCAGTAATGATAGATGATGATGATGATAATGATAATGGAAAAGAAAAAACAAGTAATGCACATCACAGCTGCTCACCACCTACTGCCCAATAATGCCAGACCCCATTCCCAAGCCCACATCAGCCCCCTGCCTGGGTAACTCCCCCAGTCTATATACTCAGCATGATGTTCTCTGGTCTGGAATATCTCTTTGGCCTTTTGGCCAGGGTGACCTGTCCCAGTTATGCTTGCAGTGTTTTGGGTTTTCTTGTGTATCTCCTCACTAGCAGAGCATGAGACATAAAACAGCCCTTGACTTAAGGTAATCACGATTTAGCAACAGCCAAAACATCTGTGTGCTATCACTGTTATTCTTATGGCGAATCCAAAACACAGCTACAGAAGAGAAATATATTCTATTCCAGCTGAAACCAGGACAGAGACTTCATACGAAACCTCAAATGAAGCAGTAACAGATACACAGTGAACAGAATGGCTACTGCTTCCCACTGCTCTAGTGTTGGCTGGAACTACTATTTCCCTGTGCCTTGTGCTGAGCTCATGTGTGGTCAATGACTGCAGGTGATCCAGAACCAAAGCACAAAACCTGGAGACCATCTCTCCTCTCTCAGAGGGGATTTTGCTGTAGCATTTACATTAAAACAAGAAAATAATTTGAAGACAGCAGGGTCTGTGGACAGAGATACTCAGGTTACTAAGTCTGAATAACTGCAGGGATAAATGTGACATTGCTTGCTTGCAATCCTCCACAACAGGTGGTGATGGAAACAGTCTAAAACTTGCCTGAGTAAAAATCCCCATGCAACTCTTTACAGTCACAAGAGAACAATATATTTTCAGAGAAGTCATGCTTTCCTAAGCTTTACTTCTTAAGCTCTCCTACATTCTAGTCTTTGTAGTATTAACACTATTAATTTAACAGGGCACTAACTCCAGAAATTCAGTGTTTAGCACCTTCCAGGAACAGTACTCTCCAGATGCATTAAAGAACAAGTACAAAACATCAATTCTTTACAATTTATATTTCCTGCTTCACTACTGAAGAGTTACCTACTGGAAATCAAATTTAAGACTTAATTAAAAAATACAAAGTACTCTTCACAAGAATCTGATTAACTTTTTTCAGATGTTGCATTATGTTCACTACAGTCACAAATCTCTTGGTATTTTCTTTTTGGAACTGTTACTGAAGATTGCTCCATTTAAAAAAGATACCTGCTGCTTCAGCTGAGCTTCCTGTTGCTTCATCTGTTCACATTTGTGTCTGGACTCTGTAGCTTCTTTTAGCAGCTAAAAGACAATGCAAAAAGCCACACAATGAACAAAAGTACTCCCAAAAAGGGCTTAACTTGATCTATGATTAAAAATGAACAAACATTAACATCACCTAAGGGCTATTCAACCATGTTTTCTCACACAGGCTTTTTTTATTACTACACTATATTTTCATATATACAATTTAAAGCATGTGATGGCATGCAGAGATTTTTATTGAGACATTTTTCTAACTGGTAACATGAGTCAATGTTTCTATTTCTCTAGAAAGTTTGAGCTGCTATATTATGAATAGTTAATTAACAAACTGTATGTAATTTATAACTGGTTTGTAACGTCTCGAATTTATTTTCCACTTTCATTTCTCCAGGCACAATATTAATTTGCAGATTAGTTCAAAACAATTTTACTTCAACCTGACACAATTTTGTAGGTTCATCTTTGAAGATATTTTCATCTGCTTATGACTCAGAAATTACATTAAAAAAAATAGAAGAATCCAACACTGCATGGTCATTTTAAGATTATACAGAAAAAACAAGGTTTTTTGTCTAGAAATTACAGATTCATTGCAAGAAAACTTCTCAGAAGACCGCAAGTACATTGCTGATTATCAACATACAAATAAAACATCACACAATTTGGGGGGCAAACAGAGTAGAAAAGCAGGTGCTTTATTCTGTATTTGTTATTTCTTATAGCATAAAAACAGAGGTTACAACTCTTGACCTCAGAAAGCACTTTTGGTGTTTCACAGCATGTTCCCCAGTCTAAGAGAAATTTAAATGATATTCAGCATATTTGCTGAGAAAATGCAAACAAGTAACATTACCTGCCTGTTAACATGGACATCAATATTCTAGGTATCACACACAAAACTTGAATCTCAGTCTCCTTTTTGAAATCTATCCTAACTTTCAAAAGATGATCCTCTCAATTTGCTCTATTTGCTTTAAATCAGGCGAAGTCTGGTTTGGTGGGTTTTATTTCTCTTAACATATACAGAGTTCACTTACAAACTCCCGTTCTCGCTGATGTTTTTCCTCCGCTTCTTTAATAAGTTGGGTAGTTTGCTGAAGTTTGGCATCCACAAGTTGCTGCTGCAGTTCCTTATGTTTGAACACTTGATCAATATGCTAATGGAAAAAAGAAAATCATAGTAGTCAAATACAGACAGTCTGATGGTCAGTGAAGGAAAGCGTAGTGTTTGGAGAGATGCCCATTATTTAAAAGTTTCATGCAAAAGAGAAAGTGGTAAAAGACTGATTTACACGCCTTTTTTTCCTTTATCTCCATATGCTGTAATTACCCTTTTTTGTCTTTCATGGAAGCACGGTGCCTGTTTCATTAACTTGGTACAATACTGTCAGTCACTCCACATCAGACATTTCAAAAATCCTGTAGCATGCAGTCTACATCCTTGCTTCTAAAGTTGGTTTATCTACCTCTAATCCTTACTGTGTTACTTCTAAAAGCTCTAGTCTTCACAATTAAAAAAAGCTCAAAATGAGCAAAGTTTGCAACAACACTTTATTTAGCTGATGAAATCCCACAAATGATTGCATTTTGCAGTATTACTTCCATCCATAAAGTAGCACAAGGCAGCTTCCTATCTTTTCCCCATACAGTCTCATGGTAGATACAAATATTCCATGATTGCAAAAGGTACGGAATTAGCCTACAGAGAGCTTTCCAACTAACTGATCCAGATTAAAAACAAAACGAAAAAAACAAACTCCCAGAAACAGTTGAGAAATTATACTCCAAACCTCCTGTGCCAACTCAGAACCAGCCAACTAATCCTAGCTGTAGAACTCCATGCAGCTCAGTTCTTTCTTGGACAAGGAGAACTGGCCATTTTCCATCAGTGTAGCTTAGAGCAGCTAGCTCACATCCTGGTGCCAAGTAAAGACAGCTCAGTTAGCCCTAGAGTAGAGACACTTCCATGACACCTGGCCAAATATGTTCTTAAAGCATGATAGCTTACTTTGATTCTGTGCCAACAAGAGAAGCTATGTACACAAAGGAGCTTTCCAAAAAGACCCCCACCTTAATGAACTAGAAGAAATAAGACAGAATAACTCCTATATCCCCTCCCGTTATAATATGAAATTATAATTCTGAAGAACTTCAACTATTAATACATATTTATGTTGGAAGTAACCTTTGGAGGCCATTTAATCCACTCAAACTAGGGTCAACTTCAAAGCCTGATCAGGTTACTCACACCTCGGCCAGCTGAGTTCTGAATCCCTCTAAAGGCAGACATTCCACAACCTCTGGACAACTTATTTCTATTTGATTACTTTCATTGTGAAAGGGCCTCTCCAATGCATCTTGAACTTAGATATTCAAAACCAGTCAGGAAAGGCAGATAGACAGTGAGTCAAACAACTACTACATTTTTCTCTGAAGTAAAAAGAATAATTAAAAAAAATACATATAAAATGGCTGTAAAACATGAGGGGTTTTGCTCCCCTTTCAATAATTATCTGATCCTTACAGTCAAGGAACTAATAAAATCCCATTAGAAGACTACTGTAAGCACCTCTTCTCGCAATGCATACTGTTCAATGAGCTTCTTCAGTTTTTCCCCCAGTTCAATATTTTCCTGACGGAGCTTGGCATTATGTATATCATGCTGTTCCAGTTGAGCCTGAATTTCATTCAGCGTGATCTGGAAGTGTGCAGTTGCTTCTTTCCGTCTTTCTTCTTCTTCACGCGCTTGTTGCATGTTTTCTTCCTTTTACGAATAAATATTCATAAAACATTTAAATATAAAATATTGAAAGTGTTCAGGTCAAACCATGCATTTTTTGAGTCAGAAACAATGGCAGTAATTCACTTCTGTGCAGTTTCCATTTCTAGAGTGCTAGAACTAATATAAGCCACGATCACAATAGGCCATGCTGACTACCTATGTGAAGTGTGTGGAACAAAGAATCTAGAAATTGCGAAACTTTTAGAAACTTTTGTCTTTACCACTACCAACATTATTCAAAGGCTGGTGTTAAGGTGCTACATAAATACCTTTGCAAGTGTCAGCATTACCCAGATGTAAAAACCAGCATTGATACTATAATGCAATTTCGTACAGCAATCAGATATTTCTTATCTTATCTTGGCTCTCTTCCATTTCACTCCCATTGATTCTGACAGAATTAAGCTTTTTGGTTACCCTGCCATTTCATGCTGCTATTATTTCACTTGTGCTATTTTTTCCAGCAGTCATCAGCACTGCTCCCAGAAACAAATATGACAAGATCAAATACTGCAAGTAATATGAACTGGTTTGAGGGGTAAAGGGAGAAGATCAGCAAGTTAACTATCCCTGTATTCCTTGCCTTAAAATCAGCTACAATTACACTACATGCCACTCATCTCCTACACATACAGGTAATGGGCAAAGTGTCAAGGAAAAAAGCACCAGTCCTGATTTTAAGCAGGGATCTGTAAGATTTCAGTCACCAGCAGCACTGTAATTTATGCAAATAAACTAACCTTCAAAGTTTTGTTATGACGCTGAAGCTCCCGACAGAGAGATTCCAGTTTGCTACGTGCCAAAATGGCCTTGCTATGCTCACTCTGCAAGTGGACTTTCTCCTTCACAACCTGTGCTTGTTTCTTCTGCAGTATCTTCATTTGCTTTTGAACATTCCGGCTCTCCTCCAACTATAGTTAGAGAGTAAATTTGTTAAATAAACATAGGTGAAACCATCTTTATGCATCTAGATGAGCACACTGAAGAAACTTTTGAACATTTTGGATGAAAACAAGGAAGCAAAATTTAATTAAGACCCCAAGTTGATCTTAAAGAGAAACTACAATCATCCTACACACAGTTCTAAATGTATAAGGACAGAAGATGAAAATACACAAATTCCAGCTTAACATTTGCCTTTGAGGAACAGGCAGCATGGACCTGTCGTTGACCACAAGCTATCAGCCTGCTTTCATCTACAGGGGTAAGAGTAGCCCTCTGAAAGGAAGATATGGCAGATACAATTAAAAGCCAGCCGAAACTGGCTTTTCAAGAAGTCACAGCTTTTCCCACTCTTATCCTGAAAGTACATGCAGCTGTTTATCCAACAGCTCCTGTTTTTGCTATCAAAAAGAAAAACCACAGAGCTCCTTGTCAGCAGGAGCTCCTACCAAGGGAAGCAGTAATAGATACAAGTTTGTAAAATGCTAAGGTATTTCAGAAAAGAACAGACAAAACTAGCAGCCCTGACAAATCAAGTCAGTTACTATTAAAACTACCTAGTCCAGACTCTGACGACTTGAAGAGAGCTGCAGTCTCAACCATTTCAAGCAAATTTTTTGTTCTATTTCCTTTAGGCTGTTTACATGGTGGATGACACAGTTAAACTCTGTATACGTATTTAAAAAATCAGTTCTGTGACTATCCAGGGAACAGAAGTTTCTTGCATTAATATCTCACAGAGTATGTTCCATTTTACATGATTTTTGGGCTCCCTGGGAAACCGTATTATTTAGAGTCTGTTTCTTTGCAAAGAAGGCAACAATGTTAAGTGTTACACTGCTTCTTATTAGATAGTGCCTCAGCCTTGGGACACCACAGGAAAAGAGGGCTGGCAATGAGGAACATCACTGTGACAGAAGAATAATAGAATGCTGATTTTCTGAAAGAGCTCAAAATAATGCTGAAGCACAGAAGAAAGAATAAAGTTAAGGACTCCATAACAACCGTAAATTAAATGTGTCTTTAATCTAGTTTAGGGAAAAGGAGTATTAAGGGAGTATTTTCACATCCAAACATAAAAAGCCCTTTTCTTGCACGGCCAGAAAACACCACTTCAAGTGGCTGTGCTGTCTGCACACCTATGAAACTTCAGGCCTGTAAAAGTGTGCCAGTGTGAGACATATCACCAAGGACACAAACCTTCCTGCATCACAGGCTGATCTCCTGATAGATTCCAAATTACGGAAAAAATAATTGTGGAAGATCTTTTGCCAGGAGAGAGGCATTCCTACCTTCATTGTACAGTCCTTTTCATGAGACACCACTGAAAAACCTGACAGTGAGCTTTAAAGATGATGAATCTTTAAAAAAAGAAAAAAAGCATTGTAGGTGCACTGTCATAAACAGTTCAAACCTCTGCTGGCATTAAAGCTGACACCTATGCCAGTGGTTCTCCACCACTACCATGAAGAAAAGAATGCATCTTAAAAGGAACATAATCAGATCCAAAATAAACATTCTAAGTGGAACAGGGGCATCTCTCAAACTCATTTAGCTGAAACAGAGCTATTCTTACACCCATACAAGCTCCCACCCAGCTCCTGAGCCATTCCGAGCATCACGGGGAAAGGAAGTGGTTTTCTAGGATGGCGACTGTGAATGCTTACTCTGCCTATGGTCTATTGATTCTCTCCTGGGAGGGCAAAAACCTTAATGAGAACACATCTCTTCTGACTGCCAAGCTTCTTGAAGGAAATTACAATTTATTTGGTCTAGCTGTTCCCTAATTGTTTTGAGAGCTTTCCTTCAACAATAAAACTTGAAGTGAAGATAGGGCAGACTCTTTTCTTTCTGCAGAATCGAGGGATTCATGCTGGCCTAGCTCCTCATGCAGGCCCTCATCACCACCGTGAGGTGACATGAGAGCTGTTTGCTTAAAAAGAAAAGGTATCACATGCACAAGCAATTGTTCATAAGAAACAACTAACTTAACAACTAACTGCATTTTTCTTTCACAATATAAAAGCTCATTTTTAGGTGGGTTCCCCATCCTTAAGTTACAATACAGAACTATTACTGTTTCTTATTTAAATGAAAGTGACTTCTTAGAAAAGCTGCTGATTTTAAAGGAAATGCACTCACGTGAACCAAGAGCACGTGAGAGAGAGCAAGGAAAACAAAGCAAAAATGTAACACCTCCACGGAGGACTCAGGATCTCCTTGACAGAACTAATCTAAGTCTGTTCTTAAGTAATCAATATTGCCTCTGTAAGTAAAAAGACTACCTGCTAGATCATCCTCAAAGTTTTGGAGACAGTATAAATCTCAAAGGAAAAAAAATTATTTCAGAAGAGTTATGCCATGTTGTGCAGCCATTATGTCATTTTCAGAAATATCTGCATATGATACACTTGACAGCTACAGAAAGAAAACTTCAGCTTTTGTAATCTCTTTAGTTCACATTCATTTTGTAACCAAAAATATGGTGGGAAAACATAAACACACAGCATTTCCAGTCTTTCTATTCCTGTCTGTCCCTGTCTAAAGACAAATGAGTCAAGCATTGTTATCTCCAAGAACATTCTGGAAAGTAAACTTATGAACCCTCTCCTCTAACCTCCCAATTTTGTGATCAATTATTTTAGAGAATAAATTATTATTTAGCATACTTGAGGTGGGAATGCACTTTATGAACTGTTTCTTTTTGATTTGTTACTGAAGAAATGCAACCCTTTCTTTCTGTTCCTTTACATGATCAGAAAGCACAAAACAAAATTAAACCTGGATCTTTCCAACATCCCACATTCCCCAAAAATCACTAAAGAATTACATAAAACTGAACATTCTGCCTCCCAAATCTCTGTATGGTAGTATATTCTTTCTATTTATCCTACAATGATAAGACACTAGCACAAAAGCATTATCAACAACTACGAAAAGAATTACTCCCAAAAGAACACAACTTTTCTGTTAATCCTAGTATTATGCTTCAACACCGAGTTATCAAAACCTATTTTTTCTTTGGATTTGGGCAGTCATGTAGAAGTGAAATGACTACATGAAAGTTTGGCTGAAGCAATACTCAGTCAGTCTGAGTGTCTTTTTTACCAACACTATAAAATACTCAAAGTCATTAACAGTCCTGCATTAGTTGTTCTTGCATTCCATAGTTAATATTAACACATGAGTAACTTCTGCTGTCTTTACAAATTACTTACCAGATCAGCATACTTCTTGCACAAAGCTGCCAGCTTTTCTTCTGGAGTAGAAAGTGTGTTCAAGGCTTGCATTAATAATAACACTTCTTTTCCTATGAAATGGATGAAAGACAATGATACTGAGGAAGAAAAACCCTATGCCAGAAAAGCAGCCTGTCTTTAGAAGTAAAATATGAGAAAGTAGTGTGATTTAAGTTGTTCCCTAGTTTGACAGCTGCATAATCCTAACTGATGACAAATGGGAAGTCATCACAGCCAGAATAAATCTGTCTTGCCCTACGTGCCATTCAACAACTAGGATAGCAAAAATTACTTTAATATAAAAACACAAAAATATTTTTGTTTTATAATTGCACAGATAAAAAGAAAAATCTGAAAAAAATGACATCTAGAAGGTTAAGTTTCGCTAATAAAGGATATTGGCAGATATGTTCTTAATAAGCATTTAGATTTTAATTATCAGCCGTGCTTTGGCAGTATTGAACACTGCAACCCCAGATATAAACCAGAAAGTTAAAAAAGCTGATTAGTAATTACCACGTTATTATTATTAATGTTCCTATAAAAATAGCATTGCCAGCTGAAGGAGTCTTACATATGCATTAAGAACTGTCTTTCCCAAGTAGAAGTGCACACACAGTTTCTCAAAATAGCCTGTTATGGTAGACAGGTTCTTGGCTACAGAGTAAATTTGAGACTAAGAGCAAACCCATAGCTATTTTACAAAAATACTAAAGCCATTTAAAAATCAAAATGCCAAAGAGAACACACCCAAAGTCTTCTCTTTGTGTTTTTCACTCTCTGGATCTTGTTGGCCATCAGGTGGATCAGTACGGGCTTCTTCTCTCCCAGGAGTCTCCTCACGGGACTCTTGGGAACAGCACGTGGACCCTGGGTGCTTTCTGTTCTTTGTGATATACTCTGCTTCTTCCAACGTGCCAGTGTTTTCCAGGCTGTAACAGTTGGACTGCGGACACTGCAACGCTGTATCGGACAACTCAGTGCACCTGCTCTTCACCAGCTGATCCTGGTTATTCATCCCCATCTCCTGAGATCCAGCTTCTTCCATGGCACCACCAACCACCTTCAGAAGGGAAAGCAGGAAGTGGACGTAAACAGTCAAGCAAACATGTTTAAAAATGACAACCTCCACCTTTCTTTTGCATGGACAAATTAGGGTAAAATGCAAAAAAGAAACACTGATAAGTTTAAGGAATACATTGTTTCAATGGCATAGGGCAAGAGTTTGAACTACTTTAATCACAATACCAAATACAACTGTCAGCTCTTAACTGGAGAAAACTGGTTGTTATAACAAGAATGATAAACAGGACCAGAGCGCATCTGCTTTTGAAATGTTAAAATTCACATCAATGGAAATATCAAGAAAGAGCAAATACTAACAAGCTTCAGGCTTGGACTCCTACTTCCTATGATTTTTAACAATACATTCTTTCTGCTCAATTAAACAGAACTTTCTCTAAAGATTTCCTAAAATCCTAAATGTTTAATCACTTAACCAAAAAGTTAAACACTGCTGTGATATGGTCATATTTTAGAGCAGAATACCCAATGTTCTCTATGTAACACCCTATAGTTTATTAAGCATCTCCAGACTTCTCAATCACCTGAATAACATTCTCAATTTCCAGAAACATTTCAGGCTAATGAGAATTGCAAGGGTGTTTGGTTGGGAGTGTTTTTGTTTTATTTGGTTACATTACAGAGGCTGGAACTCAGGACAATACTTGAAGGTGGCTGGGTGTTTTTCTGCTGTCCATTTGCAATCCCACTATACAATGTGAACAGATAGTTACAAGCACGATAAGCAGAACTGAACTCGCTGTCAAAGTAAAGGGATCATCCTTGTTGATTTATTTTCAGTGAACTGAAGTTAAATTTCCTTAAAATCACAAGGAATTCTAAAAACAGAGCTTGTTTGTACACAGTTATGCTGTTTAGAAAAAATTAATTTCAGATTACCTTGCATTTCTGTATTAAAAAATGTGCTAATTCTTAAAACCAGGAGTTTGCACTGGATTTTATATTCTGCACAGGACTGTTTTCCTCTTCTAAAGGAATTAGCCAACATCAAAGGAATGCAGCCAGTGTATTTCAACTCCAAGTTTGTTCAGCATGCTTGAAAAAGTTTTTTTAAAATCATTAAACAAATATATATTTTCTTACAATATTCATGCCTAACAGCTTTGTTGTTCTCTATTCTTAAAGCAAGTCCCTTTCTTTAGACCTTATCTCAAGGTAGATTCATTCTTGAGTAGATGGAATTCACACAGTGTCTTTCTCAAAGGACAATAAGCTTTTTAACTGCAAATAATCTGTACAGACCTTAAGGAGCAATTTTTGACTTATCAAGGAAGATTCACATTGCACAGTTCTTTACAAGTGTGGAAATGATGCACATTATTTTTATGCACATTGTTTTATGGACAAATATAGATGCACTGCAGTTTTATTCTCCAACCATGTCAGACAACATACTGACAAATGCCTACAAAGGTCATGCAGTAGCAGTACTGCTGGAACTAATAACCAATTACAACATTTTACACCCCTGAAAAGTCATCTGTAAAATGCCTATTTCTTTCCCCTTGGCTTGTCTTAAACTGTGGGTCTTCCAGGAAAGGCTTACCCTTCTAGGATCAGCCAAATAAACACTAAAGAACAAGAAATGTGAAAACAACACAGCTCGCTTCACCTCTCTGTATGTACCAATGGCTGAAACCATGGCACAGATGTTGTCTAAAACCCATGATTCATACAGAAGCTGAAGACACCGTGTCACATTAAGTAGACAAGACAAGAAAGACCAGCTTATTCTACCACAACATGATACCAAGAGTACCTGCAGTACCAACAGAACAGCTGAAACTTGCAGCTTTTTCTTTGCATAGAACATGAACTTCTGATTCAGATACTTGTACCCAAGAAGTCCAGCAAAACAAAGGGAAGTCTGCTTTAAACTCAAAGTTTCAGGTTTGGCACAACTTTCCAGACTTTCTGATATCCATGAAGAGACTTTGGAGTTTCTTTTTGAAAGCAGAGCATAAAATTGCCAGCAGCTCCAACAGGAGCTGAGGAGGTCTGAGTGGCTGCAGTCACACATTGAACAGCAGTAGTGCCCACCCAGCTCTTACTATCATTTTATTCCCCGTTTTCATACTCGCCTTCCCTGGGCTAGCAATAACACTCGTGCAACTTGTTCTAACACAGTTTACAGCCAGATCAGTTCCTCAGCCCAGTTCACTGCACAGCAATAGGCAATCCTGCCAACAGAAGTGCAAGCAGGATGATTGGAAAGAAGCCAAAGCACAAGAGCCTCTAAAAAATAAAAGTCAATCTAATCACAGTCAGAGCACAAGGAACTAAACACACAGTACCTTATTCTCAGCACAGGTACGCACTTAACCCTGGCTACTGAAGGACTGGAACATCGACAAGACCACGTTTGTGAGCAGCCCTGCTTCAGACCTAGTCAACTGAAAAATGTTCACTGGTTTTTATCTGAGAAAATTCTGTTGTTTCCAGTGAAAAAAAGAACAACTACTAGTAGGGGCATACATGTGACCAGTAAGTCATGAAATGCCCATCTCTTTTTTAGCAAACCATCATAGTACCCTAAACGTCAATTCAGAGCTGGCAATTCACATGCATATTCTAAAGCATCTGGAAGTTTCACGAAGTGAACACCACCACCTCATTAATTCAGCAGAGCTTTTTGTTGAAGTCAAATTAGGTGTCAGTTCAATTTTTTACTGACAATAATAATTTCTAAACTGAGTATTCTCTATTCTTTGTCAAAAAAGCCAAAAGGACTTTTAGAATTTCAGACTCATTCTCCAAAGTCTAACAGAAAAGGCAGAAATAACCTATCAGAATACTGAATTGAAGAAAAAGGTTCGTGTACAAGTGTCCTGTATGTCTCCAACACATTTGAAAATTATAAAGATGGTGAAAATATACAGAACTTGTCAACCTTCTTTTGGTTTTCCAGTGAAAATGGAACAAATCCAAGCTTACTGACAAGCAAGTATGCTCCCTGCAAAACCAAAGCTCAGTGTAGCAGTAGACAGGTTTTGTAAAAATATTCAGTTTTCTTATCTTAAATACAATTACAAATTGTTGACCACAGGCTAAAATACTGTGTTCAAAAAAGTGGTTCTACCAGTAGCTAGAACAATCTGACAGCATACAGAAAAAAGCCCAAAAAACCATAACAAAAAACCCTTCTTAGTTAAAACTTTATCTGTCAAGTTGTAGCCTGTAAGTTCTTGCAAATCTGACAGTAGTGGTATGACATATTAAAATTCTAACTTAATAAACCTAAATTAAAAAGTGTTTTAATTTTAAAAACCAGGAGTCTGCTACTGCCTGACAAGGGCCACAAACACAAATATCTATCTAGATGATTTCCTGATTATGACTAACAAAGAATTTTCTACATTAGCTGTAACTTTAGATATTAAAAACATTAGCCAGAAGTCTAAACAGCCTTCTTATACTCAATGCTATTCTTAAAACACTTTAACTACAGGTAGTTTCAGATTTGGTCTGTATCAAGCTTTAAGCTGGAGTATTGCAATAATAAACAACACATTGAGAAAGTACTAACGCATATTAATCACTGAAACTGCTCCCTCATTACTGAGGCAATGGTGACAACAACCCTAACTCTTACCTCTATCTTTTCAAATGTGTGCTCATCAGACTAGTGAACTTCTCAGTTTAACATTCCAGCCAGAACAGAGCACTTCCCACAGCACATTGTGTAAGAATGCTGATTCAGACTGACTGACTAAAACCAAAACAAAACTACCCCAGCAAAGACCTTCCACTGAAATCGCCGCTACCTTTTCTAGCTGCTACCATGCTCTCTCAGCTTCCACCCATCTTCAACCACAGGTGGCTCACGATCTGACAACCCAGAGTCAGACTATTATATGCCTAGAAAGACTTACAGAGAGGCAAAAAGAGTATGTTGCACAGGTAATGTGCAACTTCATAAGATCACAAATTTATAAAAATTCTAAGATATTTGCTACCTACCTAGCTGTGAAACCAGCTACTACAAGATGCTGACATTTCTGAATAAGCATGTCATCCTCAAGCTATTTAGGAGTTACAGGACAAACCACGGATGACTGTAGGAAAATTACTGGCAACACTGCTCCTGCTCACCCTAAAGTTTTCGTTCAGTCTTCTGCTCTGTTCTTTCAATTTATACCTTGATCAAAAAAAAAATACACATCAAGAAAACTCTACCTTATTTCATACCTAAAAGATCAGCATACAAGACAGATATCCCATTTGTGAAACTGGCTGTGATCCCAAGAGCCTAATCCGGCTCTCCTTCAAACAGTACAGCTTCAGGAACATGCGCTTCACATAAGGATAGAACAGACACTTGTCCTACGGAACTTGTCCTACCACCACGCCAAAATTCACCACAAACCCATTTATTTTTTTGTTCTACTAGCAACACAAGTCTATAGCACACAATGCTACCTAAGATACACTGTGCTTATTATCAGTACCATGTTTACCTGTATTCCATACCCCTGTGCATACACACATGCAATCTTTCCCTAAACCACCTGAACACACTTCTCTGTACCTTTTAATAAAAGAAACCATAATTAGTAGCTGCACCAGAATCCATTTTCTCCTGTATGTTAGCTAATTATCCTAAAAAACATAAGCACTAGCATTAATCTATGAAAACAACTCCTACATACCTCATAGTAGCAGTTGGACTGTGCTGTGAAAAGACTCTTCCACCCTTAGCCTTTGGAATTGCTAATAGTTTCAAGAAATATCCTGGAAGCTTTGGAACAAACATATGTACATAAACCGGATTTTCACAACTGTAAAGACAACCTAACTATATAAGTGAATATATAACCAACTCCTCAACATCTGTTGAGGACTGTTCAGCTGACTACATTTTCAAACTTACTGCACATGCAACTAGTCCTTATCTTTATACCCCTTATACTGACCCACTGCAGTGAAAAAGAAATATTGTGGCAAAAAACTTAAGCCATATTTATCACAAATGTTTATGGTTCATACAAATATTAGGCTTCCTGCATCCCAACAATTTACTTTTTCCTGCTAACACAGAAAACCTTATTTTGAAAACATGTATGTAATATACTTTTCCTCAGTGCCAATATTCGAGATAGATTTTTCAACAAACAGTTATGATCAATAAAGTCATCATTTTTGGTAATAATTTTATTTACAACTTCTGCACGAAAACCACCATTTTTGGATGTCACAAAATTTGGGTTTGAATTTTATAGCAGGTGCACCTTCATCCACTGGTCTAGACACAATCATTCAGATGCTTGTGACCACACGACTAGCTTATTAAGGTTATTTCTCCATGCAATACTTCTCTATACTGTGCTCACTGACCTGAATGATCATGCAGTCTAATTATACCTTTCTCAAAACCTAATGGCCTCTGAGGTGGCTTCCCCACTGAAAAGGGATCTTAGCTGTGAGATCTGAAAGTCATTTCAAACAAACATTTCACCATGTTCTGTCATTATATTAAGAACTGTGTGCCATGCACTCATTTATCTACTTTCAAAACACCGGACTGAGGCACCTACAGTATTGCTCATCACTAGTTTCATAGCACTACAAGGTTAGAAGTCCCAACAAAGCAGGAGGACTATTAAGAAATACCTACTTCCTAAATTTGTACTTTACCTTCATAAAAGTCAAGACAGACTCTTTATTAGTGGAACTGTACTATTAATATGCCTGGCCTTATAATTCAAGACCTGATCTTCCATATTGGTTCAGAAACATTCTCACATGACCCCTGCTTATGGTCCTTACTTTTTCCTGTTATGCTTAACCACAATGGGTTTTTTTGCTCTTTCAGTGGCCTCATGACACCGATGACATGCCTGCTTTTAAGAAAAGCTTTTTAATTTACCTCAAACACAACCACAAAGGGGAAAAAAACCCCATCTCTTCTCTCATTTTGCTTAAGACATTAACACAGTGTTGGTGCATCTCTCACACCCCAGCCCAGGCCACACCATGATCTCAAGGCCTACTTGTTGGGCCTTGGCCTTGACAATCAGCACCCTGGAATAAGCTCATCTGGAGCTTATCAGAGACACTGTCTGCTTCCAGGAACGACTGATGTCTAACAAGCTCATGGCTTTTAACAAACATCCTTGAAAACTTACTTTTCTTACGTGAATAACAACCCAAGTGGAACAATATTTTTGTTACAGAACTTTCAGAGAATGTTACCAACCCAAACTGCAGCCAGGATGAAAAATTATTATGACTAAAGCCCTCTCTTGCAATCCTATAAACAGTGGTGTTAAGTGAGATCCCTTGAGCTCTCCTGGACTGCAGCAGGCTGTGGCCAGCATTTCCCTCTCGGGGGGCACCTCTCAGACCCAGCAAACTCCCAAGTTTGCTATTCTTGGAGGACCACTGCCGAATGCTGGTGATGGAGCCTGGGCTGATACCACTCCTCAAGGCTCAACTCTTTGCCCCTTGAGAAGACAGAAAGGCATCAAATGTGAGTACTTCCCCGGACCTGAGGGGAATTTTTTACAGATATGTACCTGGTACATATTCTTCAAGTCTGTGTCTGTGCAAGCGTGAATATGCTATAGCAAATGTACTGTGAATGCTGCTGAGATTCTGAAGTGCTTTACATTTGTAAGTGAGTTACTGTTGTACTTGTAGTAAATTCTACAGAAACTTTTGTCAAATTCGTTAACTCGCTTCGTGCCTAAACTATCAGTCAAACCTGGGGCTAAGTTTGGCAGGGGTGGATTCACTCTGAGCCTCCTGACTCAACAGGAGGGTCCCCCTTATTTCTTTTTATCCTTACCCTTTCCTATCCTTACCCTTTTCCCATCCCCAACCTCCACACTGATCATTTTGGTTAAGTTTTAGATTGACTGATTTTATTGCATTTTTTTCCTCTGCATGCTTTAACCACACAGTAAGTAGCAGAGTGAACCTCGCCAAGGAACTCTGTTGTGCTTTCACTTTTATATTAAATCTGCTCTTGCTGGTGATTCTTTGAGCAACCTAAAAAATTAATGACAAACACCTCCTGTAATTCTAGCAAAAAATTCACTGCAGGAACCCAAAGCTTACATGGAAGCTTTCAGTGCATTTACACACAGGACAAAGTGCTGCACATCTAACGAGACCTTTTTTAATGTAAGCGTCCGAGACAGGTGCTAATTAAGAAAACATTTAATATAGAGTGAATCACTTCCACCAATGGGGTTTCACTTCCTTTTTACTATAAACTTAATAGTTTTGTAGTCACCCACAGTATGATTCTGGAAAAAGCAGGGTAGACAAGTTCTGAATTCCCAATGCAAACAGGTCACAAGGAACCTAAAAATAATATCAAGGCAGGGGGAGGGAAATCTGCAAGAGAGTGCTGAACAATTTTTAATTCACAAAAAAAAGTTCAAAGTAAAATTTGCTTAACATTGCCTCCCATATTTCACCTCTTAATTTAAAGTATTTAAATTCATTTTGACTGTATTTGAAATAATATGGAATGCAGGTTTTTTTTTTAACATCATCATAATCTGCTTTCACAATAGACACTTAAGTTACTTACAAGTTACTTCTTAGTAAACACCTAAAAAAAACACATTGCAGAAGACAGTGCTTTTCCGTGAAGAAAACTAGCTCCATAGCTTCCTAGACCTCTTTAACAGCCAAAATAACCACCACCACCAAGTTACTATTTCTGAGATGTTATCCTTTGTACCATGAAAAAAGTTACCACTAAAAAGTCATTTAAATTTATGTAAGCGCACAGGATGAGGTACTTAAGAAGCACATGTGATTAGCAAGGCAGTTCTGTCACACAAAATACCGAGCTGGTGATATTACAGCCGCTGAATTACAGCATATTTTAAGTCTTTGCCGCTGGGTGACCAAGCACAGGTATTTTAAGCTTTTCCTACGCGGATCGGCAACCAGAAATTACTGTAAAATCACCAGGGACAGCCCTGCTTTCAGTGTGGTTTCGGAAGAAAAAGGAAAAAGAAAAAAATAAGGCCTTTTGTTTTTTTTACTATTTCGGAGATTAGGAAAACGCTCCCGCCACCCCCGCGGGCAGAGTTCCCGTCCGCTCCCGCCT
>VZRQ01000151.1:0-19918 GCA_013397975.1 Machaerirhynchus nigripectus | reverse complement strand
TCCTTCCCTCCTTCCTTCCCTCCTTCCTTCCTTCCTTCCCTCCTTCATTCCCTCCTTCCCTCCCTCCTTCCCTCCCTCCTTCTCTCCTTCCCTCCCTCCTTCCCTCTTTCCTTCCCTCCTTCCCTCACTCCTTCCCTCCTCCCTCCCTTCCTCCCTCCCTCCCTCCCCAGACCAAGGGGATGCAGACCATTCCCTGCCATGCCTCTTGGCACCTGGCCTCCCAAGCTGGGTTCCTTGCCAGCTCCACTGGGAATAGTGCAGGGCCAGGATGGAGAGATTGCTAGCTTTCTCAGGGCAGACATTATTAGTGGTCTTTCTAATTGTTTATAACCATTCTGTTTTCAACATGTGCTCAGACGTCACCTGACTAGAAAGTGCATTCACAGCCAGAGAAATCCCAGATGGGTTGGACAACCACGTTTTTCCACCTGAAAGATCCTTTGCACCAGTATTTTTGCCTGCATAGGCAATGGTTTCTGCTTTTTCCTGTACAGGCCCACTAATTTTTTGAGACACTACATCCCACCAAGAGACTGTTGTTTTCAAATCCACAGCAAATATCTGTGGAGGCTCCTCTCCACCCCAGTAACGTCCTTACAGCGGGACCTTTCATCCACCCAACACATGATGGGCCTGAAAGTCTTGTTACACATGATACAGGATGAAAGGTAGTGATGATACAGCCCAACCAAAACTGTTTGATGTTTAAATTGCTGGCATCAGAGTCATGAAAGGGCACAAGTCCAGCATTAAAACATTTCTGAAGTAAGTGGGACAAGAAGCTAGGTGTAATCAGCACATTCTCTGGCCATTATTTGATTGTGAGGTAAACACGTTTACTTGGGAAGGAGAGGAAATGCAGAAAAGCAGCAGTCTTATCTGGTTCTGAAGCCTTCACATTTGCATATGGAAACCATAGCCATGAGAACAAGTAAATAAAAACAACCCCAGAATTAAGGTTTTATGCAGGCATACAAGTACAAAGACTCCCACTAAGCATGGATTTCTTTAGAGCATCACATATCAAAGCAGGCATCAAATATCTATTCTTCTAATTTTATATAAAGCCCTTAACTAAAGGCATTTTTTTGGTCTTTCCCTACTTTGCCAGAATCACGCTGAGACAAAATAACCTATCTGTCCATGTAGTTTTGTTTTACATATACCTCCCAAGTTTATCTGGAGAGGTTTGTCACAGATTCATGAATTCCTGAATCAGCAAAGGAAAATGTCCCCAACCTGTCCGTAATGAAAACCAGGCTTTTAGGAACTGAAGCAAGTGGTTTCATTCTTAATTTCTACAGAGAGCCATCTCAATACAAATGAGAGTGTGACAAACTAATGCTAATTATTTTGGTTGCCCCTTGTCTCTCAATGGTATCTAGCTAAAAGTAACATCTGAAAAGTACATTATAATTTCTTTAATATATTTAGACACTTTGATAAATGTGGTTTTGCATTTATATGTGTGCATGGTCTTGATCAATCTATCTGTCTATCTATCTATCTATCTATAGCAAATGCTGGGCTATACTGTGAATAAAACAAAGCCATGCATGTCTTCTGATATTTTCGTAGAAATTGTTGTGTTCTCCAATAGTTAACTGTAATATATACAAAGAAAATACAGCAGGAACTTAATTGACTTACTTGCCATTTTGTTAAAAAAATTAGAACGATGATCTAACACACACAAACACTCCAAATGTTTAAAACAAAAGAGAAAAGCATTGAAATTAGTATTTTGGAAGAAAAATCTTCTAATGGGTAATGTTATTTAAGGCTAGGCTACTGTACTGCTGTTACAGATCTATCAGTCAGCACTTGCTGAGATATAAGAGTATCAGGCCAGACAATGCATCTTGTAGACTTCTGCTGAATTGAAGCCCAGACCATTATCAGAGTGATACTGTTTTGGTTTTTACCTTTTTTTCTTTAATACATTCTCTGTATTCTTTACACATATATTTGTAGCTTTGTAGCTTCTTATTCTAGCTTAGCTTCAGAAGACAAAACTTCCAGGACCCCTGTGCTCTCTTGGTTCTCCTTTGAAACCAAGGTTGAAACCAGCTTTTCGAGACGTATTTTTGTAAACAGGGCTTGGCCCCCACTGGGGGGGGGAGGGGGGGCGCAATTTAGATAGTACTAGAACTGGGGGGAGTACTTCACCGGGCGCATTGCTAATTGGGGGACTCTTGTCAAATATGCTAATGCAGAATCTATAGAAATTGTACACGTGTCACGCAGGGTATGAATCTTCGGTGTTTTCCACCTAACAAGCTGTGCACCTGAGGATCCTTATATAAAGGTACCCCTTTTTATCACCCTAACTGTGTCTGGCTCATGTTTTTAGGACCAGAGCAAAAAGCATCAGGTCTGGTGACTCTTCGCTGGGACAGGAGGGACTTCTGCATACAGCTTCTCGGCTCCAGAACCATCCCACCCCTCCCACACACACTTTGTTGGCATTCAACAACGCGGGTTTTGCAGCGGTCCGGGGAACTGCAAAACTGTGGAAGTTCCAAAAGAATCCGGCACAGAAGGAAGGTACAATAAAAGGGGTATTTCAGTGCTAGCATCTGGGGGTTCTGTATTTAGAGAGCAGCCGAGGGGGTCGCAGTGGGGGATCCCGTTCCCGCACGGAAGCTGTGCGGGGAAGGGGGACGCCCTTTGCCTCCTCGGAGGGCCTGAAGGCGGCAGGTGTGCCGCTCAGCCTGGGGTGGGGGGTAAAGCTCCGGTGGTTGAACGGTCGGCGGGGCAGGTGGGATCCCAGCCGGGGAGTTTTTTGCACACCCATTCCTTCTGCTTCCTCTATAGGCTCTAGGGGTAGTATAGAGCTTAGTTGGTGAGCTCTGGGAGGGGGACGTGTAAGTTCGTGGTCCCGGGTTGGACTCTGTGAGTAGTAGCTCTTTTCTCAGCGGTTTTTCTGTATATAAGTAAGAACATGGGGTGTGCATATTCCAACGAAGGCACGCAGATACCCTGTGACTGCCCATTAGATCTAATATTAAAACACTGGCATTTGCTAACCGGGAAAAGAACACCTCTTATCATGGAAGAATTGATTTGCTTCTCGACACAGATCTGGCCATTGCAGAGGTTAGGAGGGGGAAGGAGCTGGCCTCGCTTTGGCAGCTTAGAAGATGAATTAATTACAGAATTACTATTAGAGCTTCGGTCTCAGAGGAGATGGGATGAATTAAGATACGCAGAATTATTTAAAATATTCATAAATAGACCAGAGGCACATAAACCTGAGAAAAACTGCTTTGAGATGGCTGTAAGAGGGAAAAGAAAGGATGAGAAAGGGGAGCCTCTTCCTAGCCCAGTCTGTGTTGATAAATCCAGCATACCTGATGTGGATATGGTGGCGCCTGCTTTGCCGGGGGAAGGGGGTGCTCCCCCCTTGCCACCCCCAGTGCCACCCCCACTGGTGGGGGTAGGAGGGAGACCCAACACGGCCACCTCCACCTGCCCCGGCGGAGATAGAGGCGGCGGAGACAGAGGCGGGTCTGCCACCGGGGATGGAGACAGAGGCGGGTCTGCCACCGTCCCCAACTGCCCCAGAGGGGGGAACGAGGGCAGAGACAGGGACGGGGCCTGGCCGCTGCCGCTGCCCTGCCACACGGTCACCGCCAGAGATAAGGGAGCAGTCCCCAGCCAGCATTCAGACGATGTAACACCCAGCACCAGCGGGACAGCCCCGGTTAAAAGCGAGCAGGGTGGTTCTGATACAGGTAGCTCTTCAGAAGATGAAACTGAGGACAAAGCTGCTGCAGCCACTGCAGCCAGAAGGAAGTGGGGAAAAGCAGCCCGAGAGGCCATAGAAGCACCAGACCCAGTGCCAGAACAACCCAGATCTAAAAACGGGGAATCAGAAAGGGAGGAGCCTGCCATACAAACATCTTTAAAGCAGGCTGTGGGGAATCAAGGTTTGATTTACATAGCTACACCCTTTTTACTTGTAGAACTGCAGCAGTGGAAGGACTCGGTTGGACGGTACAGAGACAATCCAGAGAGGGTAGCTAATCTTGTGAGAAGGGCTATTAAGACAAGTAACCCAGATTGGAAAGATCTAAATGTAATGCTAGACACATTACTAGATGAAACAGAAAAAGAAATGGTTAATAAGACTGCTATATCTGCTATAGAGACTCTAATTACAGCTGGAAGTCTTCAAGGGACAGTTAATGATATTTTCCCTTTAAATGACCCAGGGTGGGACCCTAATGTGGCAGAACAAATGGCAAAGTTAAAACGTTATCAGGATTTGATAGTACTTGGCCTAAAATATGCCATCCCTAAAGCAGTGAATTGGTCCAAATTATATGAAGTCAGACAAGATAAAAATGAAAACCCTACAGACTTCTTGAATAGGCTTAAAGAAGCTGCACAAAAATACACAAATTTAGATGTTGGGGCACCTGCAGAGCACAGCCCCCTGGCTTCTTTGTTTATATGGCAATCTGCAAGTGACATAAGAAAAAAGCTGCAAAAGATGGATGAGACACAGGACATACATAAATTGTTGAATGCAGCCTGGAAAGTGTATCAGAATAGATATTCAACAGATAGGGATAGACACCAGCACAAGAAAAGGGGTGATCAGGGAACGTCATCTGGCCCACCAAGAAGGGGTCCTCCTCCTCCTTTTCCTCTAGGCAAAGATCAATGTGCTATTTGCAAGAAGAAGGGACACTGGAAGAATGAGTGTCTGATGCGGGCGAAAAACAATGCCCCCAGCTCCTGAATTAGCTGTGAATGGGAACTGATGGGGACCAAAGGTGTCACCCTCAGCGGAGCCTTCAGTTGTAGCTAAGGTGGGGAAAGATGATGCTGAATTTATGGTGGATACAGGGGCAACATATTCTGTGTTAAATACTTTAAAAGGGAAACCGAGTCAAGATACTGTAAATGTGATTGTGCCACAGGGGTAAGCAAAACAAGGCCTTTCTTCCAACCTTTAAAATTTAAGTTAGGAAAACACTGGGTGACTCACCAACTCCTTTATATGCCAGATTCCTTGAAGCCATTATTGGGTAGGGATTTATTGGAGAAATTAGAAGCAGAACCCAAATTTTCCAGAGAAGGGGGAGTGAAAGTTGTAATTCCTGAAAATAAATTTGTCGAAGCATCTGCTATTTTCATACAGGAGAATTATGGACAAATTCCCAAAGAAATTGAAGATCCTGTCATTCCAATAGTGTGGGGCAATGATTTCCCTGGGAGATCCAAAAGAACTAAGCCAGTGAGTATTACAGTCAAAGTAGGGGCTACACTGATAAGGCAGAAACAATACCCTTTGAAGTTAGAAGGCCGTAGGGGATTAGCACCTATAATTGAGAAGTTCCCTAAATTTGGGTTATTAGTGGAATGTGAATCTAAATATAACACCCCCATCCTGCCAGTAAAGAAGGCTGATGGTAAGAGTTACTGATTAGTGCAGGATTTAAGGGAAATTAACAAAATAACAGAGGATATACACCCAGTTGGAGCAAAACCCTGCACTCTTTTGACCACGTTGACAAATGAGTTAGTGTGGTTCACTGTTTAGATCTCAAGGATGCCTTCTTCTGTATTCCTGTGCATAAGAACAGCCAAGAACTTTTTGCTTTTGAGTGGGATAATCCTGAGACGGGGAGATAGACCCAGCTCACCTGGACATTTCTACCCAAGGGATTCAAAAATAGCCCAATAATATTTGGAAACCAGCTGGCAAAGGAACTGGAGGACTGGAGAAGACAAGAACCAGGAGGGGTTATTCTTCAATATGTTGAGGATATCCTAATTACAGCTAAAACATGAGATGACTGTGTCCAGCTCACTGTAAGTCTGTTGAACTTTTTGTGACTAAGTGGATGTAGAGCCTCAAGAGAGAAAGCACAGGTTGCCAGGAAAACAGGAGTCTCCTTGGGGCTAGAAATCTTCTGTGGACATCAGCAACTCAGCATGGAATGAAAAGAAGCCATCTGTCATCTTCCAGAGCCCCACACCTTGAGAGATGCAAGCCTTCCTGGGAATGGCAGGTTGGTGTCACTTATAAATATCAAATTATGAACTACTGGTAAAACCTCTGTTTGGAGCTCTTAAAGCANTTTTGAGTGGGATAATCCTGAGACGGGGAGATAGACCCAGCTCACCTGGACATTTCTACCCAAGGGATTCAAAAATAGCCCAATAATATTTGGAAACCAGCTGGCAAAGGAACTGGAGGACTGGAGAAGACAAGAACCAGGAGGGGTTATTCTTCAATATGTTGAGGATATCCTAATTACAGCTAAAACATGAGATGACTGTGTCCAGCTCACTGTAAGTCTGTTGAACTTTTTGTGACTAAGTGGATGTAGAGCCTCAAGAGAGAAAGCACAGGTTGCCAGGAAAACAGGAGTCTCCTTGGGGCTAGAAATCTTCTGTGGACATCAGCAACTCAGCATGGAATGAAAAGAAGCCATCTGTCATCTTCCAGAGCCCCACACCTTGAGAGATGCAAGCCTTCCTGGGAATGGCAGGATGGTGTCACTTATAAATATCAAATTATGAACTACTGGTAAAACCTCTGTTTGGAGCTCTTAAAGCAGCTGAAAAGGGAACCATCATGTGGACAGAGAGTGCAAGGGCTGCATTTAAACAGCTGAAACATTCCTTGATGTCAGCCCCAGCTCTGGGGCTGCTGGACTTAACTAAGCCTTTTGAACTCTTTACACATGAGCGACTGAGTGTTGCTCTGGAGGNTACTCATGAGCGTCGTAGTGTTGCTCTGGAGGTGCTGGCACAGCACCTTGGGGACCAGCGAAGGGCTGTGGCCTACTTTTCAAAACAGCTAGACTGTGTTAGCCAAGGGTGGCCTGAGTGTTTGAAAGCTGTGGTGGCTGCTGTCATCCTGATACAAGAGGCCCGTGAATTCACCCTTGGGCAGCACACTGTCGTGTATGTACCCCATGCAGTGATCACTGTACTGGAACGAAAGCGTGGACACTGGCTATCCCCTAGCAGAATGCTTAAATACCAATCTGTGTTGTTGGAACAAGATGTTGTTACCCTATAAACAACATCTGTTGTAAACCCTGCAATGCTTTTGTCATCTACATTAATTGACAACGTGCCTGAGCATGATTGTTTGCAGACAATAGAAGAGGCCTATTCCAGCAGACCAGACCTGAAGGACGTGCCTCTGGAGAACCCAGACTGGGAACTGTATACCAATGGAAGTAGCTTCATGAGAAATGGTAAGCAACTGACAGGCTATGCAGTGACAACCACGGATAAGGTGATTGAGGCAGAGGCCTTGCCATCAGATGTATCATCACAGAAAGCTGAACTCATTGCACTAACTAGAGCTCTAGAACTGATCAAGGGAAAGAAGGTGAATATATGGACTGACTCTAAATATGCCTTTAGTGTTATCCATGCCCATGGAGCCATCTGGAAGGACAGGGGGCTGCTGACTGCTCAAGGTGATGAAATTAGGCATGCTGAACAGATCCTGGCACTCCTGCAGAGTATTTGGAAGCCTTCAGAGGCATTGCAGAAAAGGGGAAAACACCTCCCGAACTGGGAAATCGCTTTGCTGATGAAACAGCAAAAGGGGTTGCAGAAAAAGGCATTCTTGCAGTGATACCACAGAAAGAAATAGTTTTGTCAGAGTTTACCCCAAAATACGTTCAGGAAGACCACAAGTTAATTAAGTTTCTTAAGGCTAAGGTTAAAGAAAGTGGGTGGGCTGTCACCCCAGGGGGACAGGTTGTAGTTCCACCCCTGCTCCTTAAAGAAATAGTGCAGGGAGAGCATGAAAGTACCCACTGGGTAACAGAAAATCTTTTAAAATCTGGGGAAGGTAGTAATAGAGAGAAGAATGGCTGATACTGTACAATCTGTAACAAGCAAGTGTGAAATCTGTTGTAGAAACAACCCTGACACAAGCCAAAGAGTCGTGTTAGGAATAATAAAAACAGGAGATCTCCCGGGAGATTACTGGCAAATAGATTTTGCTGAGATGCCACATAAGGAGGGATAGAGGTATGTATTAGTATTGGTTGACACCTTCAGTGGATGGCCTGAGGCTTACCCCTGTCGCACCAACACAGCAAGGGAGGTGGTAAGTTTTGCTCAATCATGTAATTCCAAGGTTTGGGGTTCCTTTGGGGATGTCATAAGACAGGGGACCACATTTTATTGCAACAGTGGTCAGGGAAGTTAGCTGTATTATGGGAATTACTTGGGACCTACACACACCATACAGGCCCCAAGTAAGTGGCAAAGTTGAATGTATGAATGGAATCCTTAAAACCCACATTAGTAAGATCTGTCAAGAAATGTGGGTTCAGGCCTTGCCTACAGCCTTGCTGAGAATCTGCATACAACCAATGTGGAGAGACAACGTAAGTCCCAATGAAATATATGGCCAGCCGTATCAGGTTCCACATACCTGGGGGAAATTCCTATGAAGGGTAGAAATGTACTTAACAGCTTTAAGTTCCACTTTGCAGAAGCTCCAGAGATCCGTCGTGTTACCTAGACTGCTAGGACTGGACACAGCTGCTCATCCATTCCAGCCTGGAGACTGGGTCTGTGTTAAATGGTGGGACAGCGACCCTTCCAAGCTAAGTGGAAGGGGCCGTTCCAAGTTTTGCTGACCACTCTTAATGCGGTCAAGGTTGCTGGCAAAGGACTGTGGATCCACTACTCCAGAGTTAAGAAGGCTTCTGCTCCTGAAACCACTGGGAAAACAGAGACTGATACAAATCAGGATGATGTGGTTTAAACTGTTCTTTACATGTCTGTTATCTGCCCAATTGATAACTGTGACACAGGGTTGGCCCATGATCTGCATGGGACTTCAGTCCAAAATGTATCCAAAGCTCTTAATAATTCGTGGATTTGTACCCAAGTGCCACCTCTATATGGGAGTAGTAACTGGCCACGGATTGGCATTTTAATGTGAGTGAATTGTACCGAAAGGTGGGAATTAATCGCTAACACCCTGCTCCCTCCTACACCCCTGAGCGGCTTAATAGATTGTGGGAATTATACAGTTCCCTGCGCACTCATAAATGCCACAGGAAAGGCCATTCTTCCTTCATATTGCCATAAGACTGGATTCAGGGAAAGAACAAGCCCAAGAACTGTGAGAAGGATGGAACGGACATCATGGAGACTAGCTCTACCACTTGGGACAGGATGGTATAGGCTATGGGACAATAAGGCCTGGAAAATCCTGCCCATAGATAAAGATCAGGCTTGTGCCCTTGGGGCTGTGATTCCAAATATAACAATATTTGATCATACTGAAAATCCAAATGGAAGGAGGAAAAGATCTATTAATCCCCTCATTGCATGTCCCACACTTTTCCATAGTATAGTCAGAGCTCTCCTTCCCTCTTTTGGAGTAGTTGAACTGGAGAGGGCAATTGTAAACATCTCAGCCATTATCGAACATATTGAACAGCATACTGCAGATGCAATTTCGGCCTTACAGGAAGAAGTCCATGGTCTGTCTCACATGGTTATGCAGAACAGAATAGCTCTCCATTTCCTATTTGCCACACATGGAGGTGTATGTGCTATTATTAATACCACCAATTGTTCTTATGTGGACCAGAGTGGAAGAATTAGGAAGGATTTGGCTGAAATTTGGAAGGGAACTCAAATTTTACATGAAGTAGCTTCCAGAAATAACACCTTAAACTTCAACCGCATCTTCCCCAGCCTCACCTCATGGTTACCAAACTGGGCCTGGATAAAAGAAGAGTTCATATTATTTGTAGTTATAGTTGGCATCTGTGTGATAGTTGGTAGGATAGCTGGTTGTGTAAACTGGTGCTGGGGTTAAATGCGGAAATAGAGACTAGACAAGGTAGAGACTTGTTAGTCTCTAAAAAAGGGGAAAATGATGCCGTTTTGGTTTTTAGCTTTTTTCTTTTATATATTATCTGTATTCTTTACACATGTATTTGCAGCTTTGTAGCTTTGCTTCAGCTTCTTCCCAGGCAGGAAGACAAAACTTCCAGGACCCCTATGCTATCTTGGTTCTCCTTTGAAACCAAGGTTGAAACCAGCTTTTCAAGACATATTTTTGTAAAAGGGGCCTGGTCCTCACTGAAGGGGGGGAGAATAAACTAGAACTGGGGGGATTACTTCACCGGGTGTGTTGCTAATTGCGGCATTCTTGTCAAATATGCTAATGCAGAATCTATAGAAATTGTACACGTGTCACACAGGGTATGCATCTGTGTTGTTTTCCACCTAACAAGCTGTGCACCTGAGGATCCTTATATAAAGGTCCCCCTTTTTATCACCCTAACTGTGTCTGGCTCATGTTTTTAGGACCAGAGAAAAAGGCATCAATGGTACAACCACACTCTTGACACAGCCCTGGACTGAGGGCCTGATGCAGCTGCTAATGCTTGGCAGTGCACAGAAAAGTAATCAGACACACTTTGCTCCTTTCTGTGTGATATTGCAAAGTAAAAGTCAATAATATGTGAGTGGCCAACAGTTCAAGGATGCATCTCACAGTCCAGCAACAGGCTCTTGCACATAGGGTTATTCTTTAAATGCACAAGGCTAAAATTGACATCCTGTGCTTCACTACTACATACATCACCCCACCGAACACCAAGATCACCAAACAGCAAGGAAAAAAGAATACTGAGGCAACAAACTAAAAAAATTCAAAGTTTACTAAAACAATTCAGGAAACTGAAAGCTTTGATTAGCTTTGTTAAGAGCTCAGCTGTAAGTGATTGAATAAAAATGTAGGGGAACTTTTTGCTAGTTTTCTTATTCCAGGATTTTACAATCTTTCCTCTTCCTCCAGACAGATTATTAAACAAAAAAAAATTCCATACAGGTATTAACGAATACCAACTGGAATTATAAACTTATAGCTGAAGATGATTCTTCAGCACATAGAATACCTGGAGATGTTGGTACCTCAGAGCTATTCTAAGCTAACATACATTATTTCTGAGTGATTTTTGCCCCGTTTCTCAAAGGTTAATTAAAAAATCTGCAAGTTTATCTTCTAAGAAAATTTGTTCACAATCTTTTGATTGGTTGTTTGGTTTTTCTCAATGTTTTGAATAACTGTACTTTCTGTCACACTGTATCCACAGGATGATGGTATTTACATTCATTTTTGGTTTCATTGGTCACTGATTTCATAGCATTGTTTTGCTGATTTTAGCATCTGCACCATCCCAGTGCTTGGAACAATGTTGTTAAGGAAAGACCAGCACACTTGCTTATGTAATATACTATTATGACACATTTGGGTACAAAGGCATGCAAAATTCACCATGAACATGGAAAGGTCTACCTGTGTTCATCTCATGTGGCAAGCGGAATGCAGAAACCTTCCCTCTTCCCATGCACAATAAGAACTGCTAGGCACTTGTAGCACCTACCTAAATGAAAGGCATAGGCCAGGCCTGAAAACTGCAGGATTATGGAGAATTTACTTCAGTTTTCCAGCTTAAAACCAGATACCCAGATCTGAAAATATTAATATGACTTTTGGTAAGAGACTTTAAATATCAGAGCTCAAGTCAGATTCAGCCTTGTTACATTATTGACTTTTTAAATGCAAATTTGAACAGTGGGTTGGTTTCTTTTATTTTATAGATACACTTGCTTTTCGTGAGACTTGAAAAATGAAAATTTTATATGAAGGAACCATCTTTTATGAGAAATGGAGTTTAATATCTATGACCCCTACATAGGTTATGCTTACATGAAAAGAAAGAGGAGGCTTGAGGCCCCATGCAAATAAGGCCATTATACACCTGAAAACACTAGGAATGATCAGGCTTGTTTTTAAGGCAGTGGACTTTTGGAGCAGTGGTTTTGGAGCTCTCAGTCACCCAGGGAAGATTTGTCACAATCAGAATAGAACTGCCCATCTTTTTAAAAGGCGTCGTGTCAAACTGTACAGTAGACAGATCCTAGTATCTCCAGCTTAAATCTACAGCAGTTGTATCTGTCAAAGAGTAGCCATTGAGCTGTGAATAGTCTTTTTTTTTATGAGCATAACAGATTTAACTTGTGTGGTCTTTAATTAATCCCAGATATAAAAAGCTCCTTAAGTACCTCTTATTTACCATGACTTACCTCGCATCTGTTAACTAATTGAAAAACTCTATAAAAATAAAAATTGTGCTTAAAATGGTTTGCAGTTGAGAAAGTGTATGGCGATAAACTAATCTGAGAAGCCAAATGTATGCAGGTTTAAAGCAATTCCTTTTCCATAATGAGAAATAGAGGAGAACTTTCTGTCCAAGTTGCTAATGGAGACAATTTTAAATAGTCCTTTCTTACAGTAGCAGCAGTTGAAACTACTTAGCTCTTTTCATTTCCCACGGGATGAATATTGACTGAGTAATTACAGCTATAATCGCTTCAGTCTCTTCACAAAAGTTTTCTGCAGAATTATGTCATTAAGACAGAGCTTACTGTATGTAACATGCCTGTAATTCAATTGTGCTTAATGGCTCCGACCTACTTAATTTTACCCATTTTCCTTTGTATTTGGAATTTCATGAACGCATTGTCATAGAAGTTTATGAAATAGATGACAAACAGAACATAAAATTTTCATTTATCTATATAAAGATACTGACTTAATGGTATAACCACAGGAAACATCCAGATGCCTACGAAGAATCAAAAACCTTTTAGGGGAAATCCCCCTATTTTTTAACTTAAATTCTACGTCTTAAGCACTGTAAAGAACTGTATTTTTAAAATCTGTGTCTGAAGTATATTTGCTGCTCACTGCCCTCCCTCCAAATAAATGAGCCAATTTTATACATATTTACAGTATTTAATAAAGATGTCCAAACCAGCAAATGTTTTTACATAAATGTTTCAGCACTTAAAATAAGGAGAAGCATTTAATTTGCTCTCAGCTTAGACAGTAAAATTAAATGAAAACATAACAGCCTTCTGCAAAAAGAATGCATTAAACCATTCCTCTCCACGGGGAAAGGCAGTATCTCAATATGATTAACAAAACCAAATTTAATTCAAGCAGTTACTAACTCTATCCCAATTTAAATGCTTAAATGTTTGCCACCTGACTGATAAATAATTAGCTTCTTTTGGAGTCTGCAATAGTATGTTTTACCAAATCCTTGAAAGTCATTTGATAGGGTTTTCTATAAATTCTTTGGCTACATACATTAAGGAAGTTAAATACATGTGAAATCTACCAGCTACAAGTACCTTAAAAATAGTACACATTTACAGATTATACAGGGATCAGAGTGCAAATGTCAAGAGAGAATTGTTTTCAAGGACTAAGTTACTTACAACATCCATTTTGACATCCCAAACAGAATGTTGTAGACAAAAAAAATTGCGATTCTTAGATTTAGAAATCTCTTCAAAGAGCTTCTTGATCACCTAAAAATGCCGCAAACTGAACCATTACTTTATCTATTAATGTTATCACCTTTAATTATGACATATAACCTGCAGTGTCTGCCTCCTCTTTTTTTTCTTTTGAAGAATATAGAAGTTCAGAAACTGCTCATATAAAGAACAGAAATACTGGCTGTATTCCCATATGGAATTATAACGACTTTAGATTCTTTTATGCCTTCTGAAGGTATTTTTGTAAGCAAAATATGAAAGCAGAAAATCATGTCAGTCCTCCGAAAAAGCTTTGGGTTAGAGTGATTTTGTGAAAATGTTTAGTTTTCTTCTTGCAACATTTCTTCTATTTCTTTATCCCAGTTTTCATCACGCTTTTCTGATTCTGTCACCACCTCATACTCTTGAAGCTCTTGTTGTAATTCCTTTTCCCAATCAGCAGTTTCTTCTACAAGAGATAAGTGATGTGTAAGAATTTAACTGATAATATTGAATGTTGCTTATTTATATAAAACTAGATGAATTTGCACTGAATTGCTCTTATACCCCCTAAACTCCATGGACTTTTCTCCTTAAAAACTAAAGAAACTTCAAGATCAGAAATTTCACCTTTGTATTGACCACACGTAGGAATTTATTAATATACAAGGCTATATTCCTATATGCATACTGTAATAAAGATATAAAGAGCAAATGCACAGCTAAGTCATTATGAGTGTCCCCTTGCAAGATCATTTTCTACAGTCTTTCCCTCTACTATCAACTGAATCTCCTTTTGCAATTTTAAATTTCCATAAAGAATGAAGTTTGTAGAAGTGTTGATATACTGTTACGGGGAAAAAAAAAAATCAAGATCAAATACTGTAGCTAGTTTAAAACAAAGAAGAAGGTACTCTCCTCACTGACATTTGTAGCTAGGCAAGCTCATTTAATCAGGGTTAAAGGTAATCATATTTCATACTTCAGGGCAAAAAATTGAGTCAGAAGGCATTCCTGTGTTGTTAATCTCTGTTTTAATTAGCTCTACCTATCATAGGCAAGAGTGTGGGGGAGGAGATGGGCGTTTGATGTGTAACATGTTGGTTGGTACTTCAGCCTAGATAGGAAGGTACGCGATTCCAGAGTCCAAGCCAGTACGGCCAGCCGAGATCTCTCTGAACAAATAACACACTAATGACCTATTGAAACACTTTCATCAAAGAACTAGATGCAAGAAACTGGTATTACTCATTACAATTCCTCAAGCTTGGCTATGTATTGGACAGAAAAAAAAAAATCAGAGAACAATGATTCAGCAAAATTCAAATCACATTTTAAGAAAATTCTGTGATTTTTTTGATAAGCATCTACATATACAAGTGTTGTCAAAGTAAATTGTGTATGGCCAGAGTCACATCATCACAGGCTGTTTTTATGCTCTTTAACACTGATATTAGTTCTGAATTACTTTAATTAGTAAGCTCCATTTAATTTCTTCTCATCATTCTCAGAATTATTTGTTAAATTTTAACTGTAAACCTTTAGGGGCAGAGGCCTCTTTAGGCTCATAGTCTGGTGCAAATGTTGTCTTTTTAGCCGGTGCCAAAAGAAGAATACAGAGCCTGACTTCCAAATACTGTACTTTACCTACAAGAATGACAATTAAAGAAAAAAATTAATGTGCAGAAGAACCTATGAAAGAGAATGCAGGGAAAGGAGGAGATTAACAGAAAAAAATACCCCACACTCCCTTTCATAGAAGAGCAACCTGAAATTCTTAGGTACTCTGGATTTAAACCACTCACAGTTAACATTCTATACAAGATGTGGTTTGACCATGGGGAAAATTACCAATAATTTCTGCAATATCTCATTGAAGGTCGTTTCATACACTTTGGAAAAAACTGTCACAAATCTGCTTTCCTAAATTGAATTGCAACTTTCTTTTTCTTTTAAATCAACCTGTCTTAGAATTGCTCTATGTAAGAAACGGAGGTAATAGTAGCTTTACCTTCTACTACTGAAGTCTCTTCTTTCTTTTTGTCTAGCACTAGTTGTTCCATTTCTTTTCTTAGATCTTCCTGGTTCAGATTACAGGCATCAAAAGCATCACTCACAAATTCTGATACACCTGGACTTGTGGAAATCTCTTCCTCATCCTGCAACACGACACTTTAGTATTAACTTATCCAGGCAGGGTAAAAATGTCACCAGTACATACATCCACCCATGTGACTGCTTTTAAATAGAGCTGACAAAACCCAAATGTATTACTCTCACAACTATTTTTCTTTCTTGGCTACTTCTCCTGAAGAGTATTTTTGTACAAACAAAATGTTAGATAGCTGTACTGAAAATTATCTGCTTTACATTCTAGGCTGGCTTTTTGTGTTCTCTTAACAACTCTAATTCTAATTTTGTAATCTTCAGAAACAGTAATAAACTCCTGAGTAGTTTAGAACAGGACCTAAATATTAAAAATTTGACCACAATTCAGTAAGAGTTTTCTACACCAAAGTAAGATTAAGAGAGGACTGTTCTTTGGAAATCTTTGCCTGCTGAATATTATTGGCAAGTGAATGCACAGCTCTGCTTCTGCCAAGAGTGTTCACTGGCACCAATTTTACAATCCAGATATGAACAAGGGTCATTATGTGTCTGAAGTAAAGGTTTTTGCAGTACCAAGCAGAAGTGAAATCAAACAGTGTTGCTATTGCAATGCATCCTTTAGATATACTATATTTCCGCCTGACCACTGCTTGAAGAGTTGGACAGAACATGGCACACAAACGTATTTTTATGAAGGTACTGCTAGTGTCTCAATGCAATGCTAACCTTGTACTCCAAACATTTTGGAAATTTCACTCTTGAGAGTAAAATCACATCTTATCATAATGTGGAGGATACTAAGGAAAACATTCTTCAGATAAACTACTGTTTCTGCCACTGAAAATTAGTTTCAAGCTTATATGCTAAAAATTAGTACCAGCAAAACAGCAGCAGCTTAGGACTGTCAGATACTATATTATTATGGTTTCATAGCAGAACTTACTCAAGAAGATGCATAATTACTTATTAAGGAACAGCTTCACATACTAAATACCAGATAAAATAAAACAGCATTTTTACCTCTTGTGATTTTATTTGAGGCTTTATTGTAACAGGTGGTGTTTTTGGCCGTACGGTTTCTGTCAAGGGAGGAAAAAAAAGGTAGATTACATTTAAATATATAAAAATCTCATTTAATTTGCATAGCTATTAAATATACAAGGAAATACTGTATTTTAAGAAATCCTTGTGGTTAAAAGCTGAATTTAGCCATAGGTGAACCATTTTCAAAACAAAGAGAAGCAATTTTCTATTCTAAATTAAGACAAATTTAACAAGCCATTTCCTCATTATGACTCCACTTAAAGGACAGGACCCCTCTGAACCTCAACGACATCCCAAGATCTTTAAAGTTACAAATGCACAGACTTGGTCATGAAAGCCAGTTACTGTCTATCACAGAAGTTCTCAAACTCCCCTGGCTGGGTACTGCTACTGACATGGGTGCCAGTTAGCTCTTGGGCACACCAGCCTGTACATGCACTATGCACAACCCTAAGTGCACACGAGAACAGTGTTCTGCAAAGGCCTGTTTCCCACAGGCAGAGGAAGTCACTGAGAAACAAACCCTAGAAGCTGGTTCCAATTTCCTAAGAAGACTTGCTGTGCCTTCTGTATTTAGAGCTTGGTGCTAGGAAGACAGTGATTGTTTACACGCAGGGTTAGATCTTTTCCCTGACAGGTAAAGGAACACCCCAGCTTTCTTCCTCGTGCCGCACTCAGGGGAGAGGAGTTACAGTGAAGAGCCAGGTGGCTGCAAGAACAATTACCATACAGGGGAGGCTGGGGTAGTGGTGGAGTGCTTGCTTAGCAGTTTTCTTTGCTTAAACATGCAAAGCAGCTCTGAGCTTGCAGCTCTGCTTCCTCCAGGGTGCCCAGGTGGACTCTTCCTGATAACTCAGCAATTTCTGAATGGGGAATTTTTTTTGTGTTTAATTTTTAAAATTAAGACCCATTTTAATTAAAATCATTCCCTAATTGGTAGCTGTCACTGCTTTTATAGCTCATCTACTCAGTGCCCACTGCTTTGTCCCATCTTCTCTCTTCCTTCCACTTCCCAATCTCCAGAGGATCTCTCACCACACCCAGTGCTGCAGCCAAAGAGGCTCCAGCATTCCCTGCTTGGGGAAGCAGTAGGACATGGCAGCAACTCTTTGCTGTTCAAGAGAGGTGCCTTAGGCCCCACCTGCTGCTCCCATGCAGATGGGACACGGCTGCTCTGCACTGGGCCATGCCCCAGTAAGGTGTGACTGATGCACCATTAGCATTATTCCGGAAATACTGGCCTGGCATCATCTCCTCCACTGCTGGTGTGCTCTCATCCCAAGGTAACTCAGCTCCCAACTACAGAGCTACCTAATACCTAGAGACGGACTAGAACTTGGCATTTTGTTACAGATTTTATACAGCCTTTACACTAGAACGTTGAATATCTTCCATTTGTCTCTTTTCTCTTCCTTTCACATCAACCATGTTATTTTAACTTTCTGAAAAGAGCAGCTAAGGAGGAGACAAAGAAATGGAAGGCTAACAATTCTATTTTATAGACACTCAGCTTTGAGAAGAAACCTTGAACATTATGAAGAACTACCAACAGGCAATTACTTCCAGTTTTAGCCTCCATTTAGGGAATCCAACCTTCAAAAAAGTTACTTAAAAATAACACGTATGATTCAGAGCTTCCCAGATCTGTGCAATTTCTGAGTCAAGCAAAACATGCATTTACTACAGTCTGGTACATGTTTCTTTGACATTACAGAACATATAGTCACTAGGACAGTAAATCTATCTGCATATCCCACACTGGTGGTTTGAACTGTAGAAAAGCTGCAACAGGCCAAAAGACAGTGGGGCTTTTTGTGGTGTTTTTTTTTGTTTTTTTTTTTTTAATGAAAATATGTTTTGCTTTAGTCTCAAAGGGAATTCTGCTGGAATCCAGCAACTTTCACTTTGACTGAATGTTACTTTCCAGGGGTTTGGATGACTCAAACATAACATTTTTGTTGTTCAATATGGTCAGGTGCCATCTTCTCATCTGAAGTTGAGACACTTCAGTTTAAACAGCCATAGTTTTGGGACAGTAAACAACTGTCCTGAACAAAAGTAGTGGGAATTGGTGCCTCTTGGTCTGCAGTAGATTCTGGAGCAGTCTGTCCTGTCAGCATTGCTTGGATATTAACTCAAAAAACTACTTTTTAGAAAACTACTTTTTTCACTCTAGATGGGGACATTGACTAGGCTGACACAGGCACACTCCAAACAAAATCTATGAGAAACACGAGACAAACTGAAAACAAAGGCACACATGCAACGCAGAAGCCCAGCTTTGTAATTCCATCTGTAGCCTCCCCTTCACCCCAAAGTTCACTGGCCCGTCCAAGGAGCCAAGGCCCAGCTGAGTAACCTTAGCTCAGACTGTGGAGAACATTACTAAGTTGTGCAGAAGACCTGTGAAAAGGTCTGTAAAAAGACTAAGAAAGGTGACTCAAGAGGAAAAATACCTATATGGAAAGATATATTCAAAAAGGAGGAAAAAGAAGTTAACTTGGCAGTGATCAGCTGGCTGTCAGTCAGGCCAGCAGAGTCAATAGGACATAAGTATTAGTGGATTTCATGGATGACAATTCACTGATATTGGGGATATGAGAATCACTCCAAGGTGAAGCTAAGGCTTTCTCCTTCTGCCCGATGCCTACGCAGCCTGCCAAGATCCTTCAGGTGTCTTACCAGGGGTGCTGAGTGTACCTAGGTTAAGCCTAGACTTAATGAGCTACCAGTTATCTTTTGTGGTTTTGCCAGTAACTGCTTTATACTCTTTAAGCTGCAAATATTCCTGCTTGCAGAATTTGTTAACATGCAAAGAGGTCCAATGGTTCATAAGAGGGTCAGTAAGAATCACCTGTAGAAACTGATCAATGCAACTGAAGACACCTTTGTTGAAGCAACTTTTTCATCTCAAGGCTGAATCCCAGGTAGCCTCCTGGTCCCCATTTTTTCTGTTTCCACACCCTGCATGCGTCTCTGCCTCCACCACCACAGCAGTTCTGCCCCTGTATCACTCACTAACTTCTGTTTGGCACGAGGGATGAGCAAAAGCCAAGAGCAAACCATATACCAGCTGGCTGGGTTTGCTAGTACCTGTTGTCTGATCAACTGAACCAAAGGTATCTCCTACTTCTTTCTGACAAGTCAAAAATCACACCTGAGACCACTAATGGTCATGAGCTGTTATAAGCCAAGTACAACATTTCTCCTCTTGAGATTTCCACTCTTCTGACAAAGTTGGCTGAAACTGGAAAACAGCTTAAAAGCACCAGGAGCCTCCTCTTCCCCAATCTACACAGACACCAAGTATGGTGAGAGAAGCCCTGATTTAATAGGCAATCCAGGATAAAAACGTGATGGCACCTGATGTATACAGTGAGCATTTGTTGATACCTAAAGATTTTTAGCTTTTTTT
>VZRQ01000150.1:232949-258614 GCA_013397975.1 Machaerirhynchus nigripectus | reverse complement strand
CCCGTGCCTCAGTTTCCCTGGCTCCTCACGGACTGCGGGTCTCTTGCAGGGCCAGGGGAAGGCGACGCCCGCCATGAGCTCGTCGGCGCTGCTGGCTGAGGGCCCCCTCGACCCCCCGGTGCTGCTGGCCGACATCAAGACGGAGCCCCCCGAGGAGCTGCTGGCCAGCGACTGCAGCCAGCCCCAGGCTGAGCCCGTCGATCTCTCCCTCAACAAATCCAAGGTGGCTCCGGCCTCGGCCCCGCCGCCTCCGCCCCCCACCTCGGCCCAGTCTTCCCCCATGCTGGTGGCTCCCCCGCTTCCCGCTCCCACCACCGTGTCCGTCCCACCCTCCGGCCTCAGCTCCACCTCGGCCATCCCGGCAGTCCTCTCACCCGGCTCCATCCTGGCCTCCACGCAGGGCAGCGGCGGGCAGCAGATCCTCCACGTCATCCACACCATCCCCTCCGTCAACCTGCCCAGCAAGATGGGCAACCTGCAGACCATCCCCGTGGTGGTGCAGTCCCTCCCCGTCGTCTACACCACCGTGCCCACGGACGGCGTCACCGCCATTACCGTGCCCCTCATCGGGGGGGACGGCAAGAACGCTGGGTCTGGTAAGGGCACCTGGGGGGAACCCTGCAATTTGGGGGGTGGGGGTCTCTGTTCTGCCTCGTGGAGGGGTGGCCTTGAAAGGGATCTCGTTTTTCACTCTGGAGTGTCCCTGCCACCACCATGCACCACTTTGATACCAAGCCCCTCAGCCCCCAGCCTGTGCCCCCCAGGGGACACGGGGAGGGCAGGGACACACAGGGCATGGCACTGCCTGTCCTCCACCCATCCTGCTGCTGGCAGCCTGCCCTGCCCTTCCCACTGGCTGCCTGCTGCCAGCAGCTCTGGTTTCAGCTCAGCTGCTCCCTGTGCCCCCCACAATCCCCTTTCCCAGGACATTCCCAGCTTCCCACCTTCTCCGGGGAGGGGGGCCTGGATCTGCCCTGCTCTGGGCAGGAGCAGGCAGCCAAAAGCGGTGCCCCCCAAGTTGTTTCCTCCCTTTGGGTGTTCTCCATCTGCCCAGTTGGATTTGATTCTCTTGGGGATGGGCGGTGCTCAGAGCGCTGCAGGAGCAGGGGGAAGGCTGAAGCCCTGATGTGGACTGGGTGTTTTTGGGGATGTCTCTGTTCTGTGCTCAGCCCTTCCCTCTTTGTGCCCCAAAGCTTTCCTTTCCCGGACCCCTCCAGTGAAAATGGACCCTGGCTCCGTGTACCCCATGGACATGAACAGCGACAGCGAGGACAGCGCCTCCGAGAGCGGCCCAGCGCCTTTCCAGGACATCCAGAGAGAGTGAGTCTCCTCCTGCCTGTGCTTCCCCACCCTTTATCCCCCTGAGCCCCCCGGGGGCTCCGTGGGCTCCGGGGCCGTGGCTCCAGCTCTCCCTGCTCCCGGCAGGCCGGCGGCGCGGGGGCCCAGAGCCGATTCCCCGGACCTGAAGAAACGGCGCATCCACCAGTGCGACTTCGAGGGCTGCAATAAGGTCTACACCAAAAGCTCCCACCTCAAAGCCCACCGGAGGATACACACAGGTAGGAGTGGGCTTGGTGTCCCTGGATTCCCCGTGGGCTGGCGGAGCGATCGTGCTGTGTCCCTGGGCAGAGGGGCGGCCCTTCGGGAGTGCTGGGTGGAGGTGCCGAGGGATTCCCCGTTTGGAATTTCTGCGCGGGGTGCGGGGGCTCGTTGTTGCAGCGCTGACCCTTCGGTGCTCCCCGGCACAGGCGAGAAGCCCTACAAATGCACGTGGGAAGGCTGCACCTGGAAGTTCGCCCGCTCGGACGAGCTCACCCGGCACTTCCGCAAGCACACGGGCATCAAACCCTTCCGCTGCTCGGACTGCGACCGCAGCTTCTCCCGCTCTGACCACCTGGCCCTGCACCGCCGGCGGCACGTCATGATGTGAGCGGTGCCCGCCGGGCTGGGCCGTGCCGGGAGCGCCTCCCTCCCTCCTTCCCTCCCTCCCTCCATCCATCCATCCCCACCGCTCCTGCGGGGTGGGGTGGGGACTGCGGGAGCGCCGGGGCCGAGCCGTGCCCGCTGCAGGAGCCCCGCCGGCACAGGACGGCGAACAATGGATTCTGGACTGCTGCCCCTTCTCTCTTGTCCCCAGTTGTTTTTATTCCTGGGTTTGTCCTCGCCTGGAGGCTCCTTGGCTCCTCACCTGGACTTCAGCCAGCAGCTGCCTCAGTTTCTTCAGCCTCCTGCCCCGTTGCCCCTCGTGTGGTGCCTGTGCCCTGCCCCTCCCAGTGCCCGTGGGCAAGATCTGGGAGTGTGGCAAGGACGGGGGCGGGGGGCGATGGGCCCCCCTGGAGGAGCTGTTGGCCGTTCCCTCTCCATGCCCAGACTCTGTCCCAGCTGGAGAAGGGACATCACCTCTCTGTTTGTCCCTCAGCATGTGCTGGGCTTCATGGGAAGTGCTGGGGGCATGGAGAGCCAGGAGGAAAAGAGGAATCAAGAAGGGGGGAAACACAACCCAACAGTGACCCACAAACAAGACCATCACCACCACAAAAAGGGAAACTTTGGGGAACATGGAACTTTTATTTTATGGAATTCTGTGAGGGGGTGGGACAGGGTGGGGGGGACGAGGGCCAGCAGCTCTCGGGTTTTTTGGAAGACTCTGGGCCACTTGAAGTGTTTCTAAGTTAAACCAGCGGCTGTGGCCACACGCTTTGCTTTTTAATAATGGTTTTTGTGGAGTGTTTCTTCCATCCCCCACCCCAGCCAACCCTCCTGGTTGCTGGGAGGGTGTCAGGATTTGGGGTTGGATGCTCTGAGCTGTCGGGGGGTGGGAAGGGCTGTGGGGACCATGGCACCCACCATGCTCGGGACAGTCCCTGCGGGGGCTGGTTGGGAGGAGGAGCTTCCCAGACTCTCTCTGAGCTGGTGCTTTTGCCCTGGCTGCGTGGGCATGGGGGAGCTGGTGTGAGGAGGGTCCGGGGGGGCACTTCAGGGACCTGTGACCCCTGGAAACAACTCTCAGCTGCTTGGGAACGTGCTTTTCCTCAGGCAGGGTGTGCCATGGGCAGAGCTTGTCCTGGGCCTGAGGTGGTCCCTGACCACCATGGCCTGAGGGAGAGCCTGGTTGGCCACAGGTGAAGTGCTGGCACCTGCACTTGGCCACAGCCACCCCACCTGAGCTGCAGGCCTGGGGCAGAGGGGCTGGAAAGCTGCCATGCGGGGAATGTTTGTTCAAATCTAAGAAGCAGCGTAGAAATACCATGGATTGGCCTGTTCAGGGTGAGGATGTCACCTCCCAAAGGGGACAGGGACAAGGCAGAGCTGCTCAAGGCGTTCTGTGCCTCCATCTTCAACAGAGGATGGACCAAGGGGGTCCCAGTGCCCTGAGCTGGACCAGCAAGACTGCAGCGATGATCGACTCCCTGAACTTGTGTGGGATCTGCTGCTCCAGCTGGATCCCTCCAAATCCCTGTGGGACCTGGTGGGATTCATCTGAGAATCCTCCAAGAGCTGCTGATGTCATCACAAAGCCTTTCTTGATGATTTTGAGATGTCTTGGGAATCGAGGAGGTCCCAGCTGGCTGGAAACGGGTGAAATTTGTCCTGATTTTCCAGAAGGGCAAGAAGGAGCACCCTGGAACCCCCAGGCCTCTCAGTCTCACTTCAGTGCCCGGTAAAATCATGGAAAACATTCTGGGAGGTATTGAAAAACATCTGGAGGACAAGGCAGTCATTGGTCACAGCCAGCACAGCTCCATGAGGGGAAAGTCCTGCCTGTCCAACCCGATTTCCCTCTACAGCAGGGTATCCCACCTGGCTGATCAAGGAAAGCCAGGAGATGGAATCTTTTTGGACTTCAGCAAAGCTTTTGGTACTGTCTCTGCCAGGATCCTTCTGGACAAAACGTCCAGGCCACAGCTGGATAAACACATCATGGGATGGGCGAGCAGCTGGCTCATGGGTCGGGCACAGAGGGTGACGCAGACTGGGGTGACATCAGCCTGGCACCTGTCACCAGTGGGGTTTCACAGGGCTCCAGCCTCATCCCAGTTCTCCTCAACATCCTGATGAACAACCCGGATCCAGGACTCCAAGGAATACTAAGGAAAAAATCTCTAAATTCTTCAATTGAAGCTTTTTGGGGATTTTGCGTGAAAGATGTCCTATTCCAGGGAGAAAAGTTACCAAGACAAGGGATAAATACTCCTCAGAGAAATGAAAAATCAAACTTTTGCAGGATTTGGGAATTCTGCCACCTTTTGCAGGGCCCCGCGGCTCCACCCGGGCTCGGCCGGGGCTGCAGCTTCTTAAACAGCCCGGCCCCCCCCGCGGCACCGCGACACAACCGGGGGACGAGCGGGACCCCCAAACGCACCGCACCCTGCGCTGGGTCCCGGGGCACGTGTGGGGTACCCAGCACGGGGGGCCCCTGCCCAAACCAGCTCCCCGTCACCCCCTGCACTGCCCTGGGACCCCCTGGCCCTGCCCCGGGACCCCCACACTGACCCCGGGACCCCCGGAGCTCTCTCCCGCACGTGCCTGTGGGCACCCTCAGGGGTGTCACTGGGGGTGTTGGCACCCTGTATCAGAGACTGGGGTCCCTTGGGGGGCGCAGGGTGCTGGCATGGTCTGTCACGGATGGGGGTTTCCTCTGGGGGAATAGGGGGGCTCTTGGGAGGTGCCCTTTGGGGGGACAGAGAGCTCTTTGGGGGTGCTGTCACCCTCTTTCAGGGTTCAGAGTGGTACTTCGGGGCACTTGGGCTCTGTGCTCGCCTTTTGGGGGGTGCTGGTAGCCAAAGCCGTGCTCGGGGGGACCCTCCTGTCCCTAATCCCTCAGTGTGGATATGCGGCGGCCCTGCTGGGGCTCCCCGTCCTCCCCACCCCCAGCGCCCCGGGGTCCGTGTGTGGGGCTGGGACCCCCGGCCGTGCCTGAGGGGCTGCTGGGGCGGGTCCCAGCGGGTGCTGCGGTCTCCCCCCGCACCCCAAACCCCGCCGGGCCGCGCTGCTGTGCCCCGCTGGCAGCGCTCGGGCACCCGGTGGCGCCAGCGGCCCGCGCTGGGCCAGGGCTGGAGGAGGAGCCGAGGGATTCCCGTTCTTTGGGAATTTCCATGAGCGCTTGGGGGCCGCCGTGGCAGCGCTGACCCCTCGGTGCTCCCCGGCACAGGCGAGAAGCCCCAAAAATGACCCCCAGGGAGAGCTGTGCCACCCCCTTTCTGGGGACAGGTGGTTCCTGAGCTTCAGCAAAGCTCCTCAGTGGCTGCCAGATCCCGGGGCATGAGGGGCACATCCAGCCCCGCGTCCCCTGGGAATTCTGCAGTGCCTGGGGTTGTGCTTGGCTGGGCTCTTCCCTCGGTGGGCGCTGGAGGGTGTCCCTGCGCAGTGGGAGCACAGAAAATCCTCCCGGATGTTTTCCAGGCTTGGCAAAGGTCCGAGGCTGGGTTTTTGGAGGAGAAAAGGCCGGTACCATCCCCTTCCTCCCGCCCTGCCGTTTGTCCTGGAAACTCGCCTCAGCCTCAGCCCCTTCTGCTTCCTCACCTCCCTCCTCCTCTCCCAGGAATGCCTGGAGGAGCTGCTCGATCTCCCTGCCGGGGGCTGTGATGCCTCCCAGTGCTCCCACCGCCCAACTGGGGATACTGGGGGCCTCCCCAGCTCCTCGGGGCACTTACCCCATCATCTACCTGCGCTTTTCCGTGGCTGGGAGAAGACTTTAGCAATCCCAAAACTGCTCCCCTGCTGAATGAGCAGTGACTGAGGGGGTTCTGCAGCCTGCCGGGGGGTCCTGCTGGCTGGTGGCACCCCCGTGTCCCCGGGGTGGGCACTGGGGTGGCGGTGCCCTGGCTCTGGGGTCACCCGAGGTCCCTGCGGACGGTTCCTTGTCCCTGTCCCTGTCGGGGGTGCCGGGGCCTCTCCCGCCTGCCCGCCCGGGACTGCTCAGACTGGTTTAGCAAGTGGATGGGATGGGGCGGCCGCTTTTCCTTTGAAGGGCTCCCTGGAAGCATTTGATGGCTGGAAACCTCCCGAGGAGGAGAAAGGGAAAGACAAAAATAGGTGGTTTTGGGTTTCGGTGGGGGAGCGGGGGAGGCGCGGGGCTGCTCCGGCGGCTCTGCAGACCTTTGTGTGCCGGGCGTGGGGACAGGCGAGCGGGGTGTCCCCCTGCCCGGAGGGATCCGAGCAGCACCCGGCCCAGCCAGGAGCTCCTGGCCCGAATCGGGGGCGGGCTCGGCCCAGGGAGGCAGAGCCAGAGCGGACCGGGGATGTCCACCGCGGCCCAGAGAGAGGTGGGTGCTCCGGCATCGCTTTGGGGTGCCTGGGTGGGTTTGGGGTGGCAGCAGGGTGGGGAAGAGCTGCTGCAGGAGGAAAGCAGGGCCAGGGACCCCCAGCCGTGGCCTGGCCCCTTCCCCAGCCCCCACCTCCCGGGTGGGACCCGGCAGGGGTGGGACCCCGAGTGGTGGCTCTTGGGGTCCCTTGGGAGTCAGCCCCTGAGGGTGGCTGTGGGCATGCTGGGGGCAGGCCGGGGGTGCCTCTGGCTGTGCCTGGGGTGATTTGGGAAGTGGGAGCTGAGGTTTGCTTCCCAACCTGATCCAGATTTCCTCAAAATCTGGCGCCATTCTTGCCTTTTAGCTCAAGTCTGTGACTCGGGGCTTCACCTCCTGCCTCCTGCTCCCTCGTGAGAGGAGGACCCGGCTGTCCTTCCTCACCATTCCCATGGACCCGGAGTGCTGGGATCTGGGATCGGGGGCTGGCTCCCCAGTTCTCCCCCGCCGACCCCCAGCAGCCCCAGCCCCTGCGCTGGGACCCCCTTTCAGCTCCCTACGGCCGCTCCATCCCTCCCTGCACAGGGTCTCCCTTCCCAAACCCCCTTCAGCCTCTCGGTGTCGGCTTTTCAGAAGGGAATTCCGCGTGGAGCGAGGGAGGGAAAAGTGAGGAATGTCGGGAGGGGAGCGCGTTGGTGGCCGGGTCACGGGGAGCCGCCGTTCTCGCTGTGCCATCGCGGGTGGCACGTGGGGACACCACGGGGCCCCCCGGGGCAAAGTGCCGCTGGCAGAGATGGGCTCAAGGCCGTTCTCCCGGGGCAGGTGAGGGCACTGCCTGGGTTTGGCCCATCCCTGCGAGGAGAGGCAGCTCCGCCTTGGGAAATCGTGCATTGATCCCTGCTGGGCAGGCGCAGCCTGGTGTGAGCCCTGCTCCAGGAACGGGATTCACCCAAGCCCTGTGGGATGGGACGGAGAGAAAGGGAAATCTTTTGGTTTGTGTAGTTTATCTTGGAATCATGGAATGGTACCTCAAAGCCCATCCAGTGCCACCCCCTGCCATGGGCAGGGACACCTTCCACCATCCCAGGCTGCTCCAAGCCCCGTCCAGCCTGGCCTTGGACACCTCCAGGGATCCAGGGGCAGCCACAGCTTCTCCGGGCAACCTCCCCACCCTCACTGTGAATCTCCTTCTTTCCATGCATGGTCCTGCAGGGTTGGTGACACATCCCCCTGCCCCCTGCATCCCCTGGGAGCCCTAGTGAGTGCTCCAGCAGCAGCACAGCTTCCCTGGAAAACAAAACCCTGCAAGGCCGGAGCTGTTCCCGTGTTTCCCAAGGGCTCCACAAGCTCTGCTCTCCAGGATGCTCAGCACCCCCAGCTGTTTTAGCGGCTGTCACACCAAACCTCTGCTGTGGCTCCTGCTCTGAGCAGTCACAGGCCTCACGTGGCTGCTGTGAAGCTCCTGGAGTGGCAGGAATCCCATGGGAACAGGCATCCCCCTTCCCTGGCAGCGCTCCAGCTGCTTTCCCTTTGGCCGGGGGCAGCGCAGCCTTGGCCCCCCAGTTCCTTCCCCTCCTCCTGTGGTCCCCTGGAGGTGCTGGGATGTCCCCGAGGTGGTGACGGCAGCATCCCTGTGTGGGATCCAGCCTGAGAGACACAGGGAAGGGGGAATTTGGGGCTGATTTGGGATGGGTGAACACAGAGAGGGGGAGGATCCAGGCTCGTCCTTGGGGACGGCCTGGGGACAGTCAGGGCTGGATTATCTGGAGTAGAATGACTTTTTTTTAAGTTCTTTGCCAGGAAGGTAACTTTTATTCCCTTGTATCTCTGGATTTTTACCCTCCTCCCTTTCCAAAATTGAAACCCAAACACAGTTGCCTGGTGTCTCCAAATGAGCCCTGTGCCCTCCTCCCTGTCTGTGCCTTCCCAGCTCTTCAGTAGGTGTTGGGTTTTCTACCTGCAAGGTTTGTCCCTTTTATTTTTGATCCTTCCCTTTTTCTCCCTGGGAATGAGAAGTGTGAGTAAGCAGGAATCTCCTCTCAAAATCCATTTTGCTGCAAGATGTGACCCATTAATGGAAAAATGGCATTTTCTCATGGAGAAGTACCCCTGTCTGTAAAAACCTGAACTACCCCCCTTGTTTCAGTGCAGGGGACCCAGTTTGGGGACAGCGGCCCAGCTGGGGGGTGTTTCAGGGCTGGGGACAGATCCCTCCATCCCGGTGCTGCTGAGGGTCTTGGAAAGGCTCAGGGGTTGGGATTGGGATTGGGATTGAATCCAGGGGTGCCAGAGCTTCCTGAGCTTTCCATGTGGGAGCGTGGCTGGTGACGGAGCTTGGGTTTGGGATCGGGGTCAAATCCTGTGGTGCTGGAGCTTTCTGAGCTCCCTGTGGGATCCCAGCTGGTGACGCAGCTCCCGGCCACCCACTTGGGGTTGTGACTGGGGTTAAACCCTGGGGAGCTGGGGATTCCCAAGCTCTCTATCGACCCACGGCTGGTGACAGAGCGTGGGGTCGAGGTTTGAGTCCCGGGAATGCCGGAGCTTCCCGAGCTCCCCGTCAGAGCACACGCCTGGTGACGGAGCTCCCGGCTCAGGGTTGGGATTAAATCCCGGGGTGCTGGAGCTTCCCGAGCTCCCTGCCGGGGCTCCCGGCCACCCTGTGGCCCTTTTATGTGCGGGTGTCCCGCTGGAGCCGCGGCGGGGCCACCGCCGGGAGCCTGATTGGCTCCACACCCCTGCGCCGCTTCCAGGTTGGCGTTTCCTCCTCCCGCGGCCAGGTAAAGCCTTCCCGACCCGGCACCGGCCTCCCACCCGCGCAACTCGCTCCGGCTCGCCTCAGGGCTTTTTTTTCCCCTTTCCCTTCCTTGTTTTCCCTCCCTTTTTTCCTCCTTTTTTCCCCCGTTTCGCGGGCTGGGCCCGTCCCCGTGCGGGGGGATGAGCAGCGGGCTGGTGGACGCCGCGGTGTTGGCGCCGCTCAAACCCGTCACCATGTCCGGGGACCCCCACGAGGACACCCCGGTCTTCGAGGACATCAAAGGCCCCTCGAGGCCCCTGGAGAACCCCCCGGACCTGGCGCAGGTAAGCGTCGGGAAGGGGCCGCTTCCGCCCGCTCAGGTGCGCGGAGCCTCCCGAAAAAACCCCTGGGTTTGGGCTGGATTCTGCTTTGTTTTCCCCGTCGTTGCTGCGACACCTCCGTGGCTTTGTCGGCTCCCGCTTCCCCCTCCGCCGGCTTTTCTCCCGGGCGTGTTGGGTTTCGTTTGGGGGATTTGGGTTGGGTTTTTCGCCTCCCGTCTGCCTTCAAAACTCCCCGTGGTCCGTGTGGGCTTTGCTCCCGCTCCAGGGTTCAATCCCTGTCCCCTGGGGTTGGCGGCTGAGGGGTGTCCGGGGGCTCTCCCCCTGGGAAGGACGCGGGCCCTGGGATCGCTGTGCCCGCGTGAGCTGGACGGGAAACGGGACCTTCTTTTCCACTTTCTTTTATTCCCTGTATTTTTCCGCCGCCACGGCGGGGAAGGAATGCTCCTCGAGATTCCCTGGCAGCACTCCCCCTAGATAAAGACCTGGATAAGTGGCTTTGGGATGTTCCTGCAGGCCCAGCCCTGTCCTGGGCCCTGCTGCCCACCCCAGCCAGGGGGACGAGGCTCCGTGTCCCACCCCAGAGCCTCCAGCTGCTCTTCCCGGTGGGAAGGAGGCTGAGGCAGGCCCGGCCCCACCCTGGTGCCGAGGTTTCCCCCTTTTCCCGCTCCGTGGGGCGCGGGGTGCCCGGGGTAATGATTAACCCCGAGCCCCACGGCCCCAGCGCCATTTTGATCCGGGCAGGAATGCTCCGGCCCCCGGCTCCGGGGACACGCAGGGACCCCCATCCCGCTGCTGCTCCTCCAGGGACCCCCGGGAGGGCACTGCCAGGATGGGTGGCACCAGCCAGGGCTCGGGGCTGTGTGTCCTTCCCTTGTCCCCATGTCACCCACGTTCCAAGGGCCGTTTTGGGGCTCTGGCCCTCAGAGGGAGGCGAAGGCCTGGATTTCCCTCCGTCTCTGGATTTCCTGGAGATCCGGGATCCAGAGGGGCTGTCAGCAGTGCTCATGGACGTGGGGCCAAACAGGGGCCCCATTCCTCCTTCCCCCATGGTGTTCCTGCCCCTCCGGGCCAGGTTTGGGATTGCCTGGATCAGAAGCGGGGTGGTGGCTCTTGGAAAGCTGGGGATTATCTCCAGGGCCTTCCCGGGGGGAAAAGCTGTCAGCTCTCTCCAAACCTCCCCCAAAACGGGCTGGGGAGGCTGAGCTTGGCTTTTTCCCCTTTTTCCATGCGGGTGGGATGAGGCAGCGTGGCTGTGGTCAGCCCTGAGCCACCTCTTGTCCCCCTCGAGGGGACACCCGTGGTTGGAGACACCTTCCCCCCTGGCCCCATCCTTGCTGCCCTTCCAAGGGAAAGGCGGTTTCTCCTCCCAGTTTTTCCCTCTTGGCTCCGGGGTGGCGGCAGCTGAGGGGTGGCCTTGGAGGTGTCACCCCGTTGTCATTGACCCCCCCGTGTCCCTTTAGGGACAGTGGGATCCTGGGACCGTGGGGCTGAGCAGATCCCGTGGATCCCCAAACCCACCCAGGCAGTGGGACCGTGGGTGGGACACCCCCAGAGCCCCAGGCTGGACCCCACAGCCCCAGGGAGGAGTTTTCCACGCCCTGGCCCCTTTCTCTCCGCGGATTCCAGAGGCTGTGGGAGCCGTGGCTGGAGGGTGGAAAAGCTGGGAGGCCGCAGGGCCGGGAAGCCTTTGCTCCAGAGGGTTTTTATCAGTTTGAGGAGGCTGCTGCCAAAGGCCGTGACCTGTCAGGCTCCGGCTCGGGGCGATTCCCGCTGCTGTGGCTGCCCGAGCTCGGCAAAATCAGGAGTAAATTATCCCTGTGGTTTCAAAGTCCCAGTGCCATATATCCCCCTAAAATTGCTTTTCAGGTGGGAGCTCTTTGCTGTCGAAAATTTTACTGGGTCTGACTCGGGTGGAAACAGATCCTTTGGGGAGTTTCCAGTCAGTTTTTCCTTTTCCTCGGCTTTTCCAACTGCCCGGCCCCGAGTTAAAAAAGCAGAGAAAAGAGGAGGGAAAAGGGTTTGAGAGAGGAAAGGACTTTTCCTTCCTGATTCGAGTCACATCAGCCAGAAAAGGCATTTTCCTCTTTAAATCTCCAGAGGCTGATGCTGGAAGGACTAATAATAATAATAATAATAATAATAAAGAAGCAAGGCACATCTAGGGAACGTTTCAGGAGAGGAGGAGCCGATCCCTTTGTGTGGCTGTCGGGTTCCCTGGATGAGTGAGGGGCCTGTGAGATTTATCCATGCTCCCACCCGGCTGCCACAGCATTCCCGGGATCACGCAGGGCCTGCAAGGACAGGGCAGGAATTGGCTCCTCCAGGTTTCCCTGCAGCTGTGGGGAGGTGGCTCTGAGGATCCTTGAGGATTCGGGAAGGCAATCCCCACCTCCATGGCTCCAGCCGGGAATTCTGGCGTTGGAGGTTGTTGAGAGAGGGCAGGAGCTGCTGGGAAGAGAGGGATGGACAAACCCCCAGCCTGGCCCTTGGTTTAACCCCTTCCTGCCTGTGCCAGGCCCCGGGGCAGTTGTGGTGGGGCTGGTGAGCTCCCAGCGGGGCTGAGGCTGCTGTGGGAAGCTGAGGGAAGATCCCGGTGAGTGTGGAAAGGGATTTTCCTTGGGTGCAGGCTGAGGAACAGCATCAAAGGGCTCCCTTTGTGTCCCCTGATCCCAATTTCTGCCCCACGGACACTTCCTCACCCTGTCCTCAGCTCCCTCAGGGCTGGCTGGGGGGTTCAGGAGGAATAAAACACCTCGGGCGTCCGGGAGGTGCCTGGACACATCGGATGGGATCAGGGAAGTGCCATTCCCAGAGCTTTTCCTGGCGCTTTCCATCCTCAGTGCCTGGAATGGCCCTTCCCAGGCCCTTCCAGCAGTGTGGAAGAACTGTGGGACAGGGTGGGAGTGCTGTGGTGCTCCTCTGACTTTATCTCGGCAGGGATTTTGCTGCTGGATCACAGGAGAAGCCGGATCCAGCATTTTTAGCAATGCTCCATCTCTCAGGAGCCGTTTCAGTCCTGCCCTGTCCCTGTGCCACCTCCCGCACCTCCTCGGCCACATCCTTGCCATGAACGTGGCCACGGTGGCCTGAGGGTGGCTGTCCCTTGGAGCAGGGATGGCTTTTCCTGCTCCCTGCACAGGGAACCAGGGTGGTGGGTCCTGGTCAGGGCCAGCAGAGTCCATAAAGAAATCTCCTTTATTTATTAGGAGAGGTGTTGGAGTGCCCAGCACAGCTCCCAGGGGATGATTCATTTCCTTGGGCTCCCGGGAGCTGCAGGCAGGGAATAAATTTGGCTTTTCTGCAGGGAAAGGGGAGATGGCGGCTTTGGAATTTTGCTCTGGACCTGGAATGAGATGCTGGGGGGAGAATCAGGGATGTTCTGCCCTTGGGGATCCTCCTGGCTTTGGAGAAGTGTTCCAAAATTCCATGGAAGTGTGTAAAATCCATTTCCAAAGGGTGCTGGCAGCCCGGGCGGGCTCCAGGGTGTGCAGGAATGGGGTGGGAGAGAGGGGAAGTTCAATCCGGATGAGGAGGAATGGGAACAGCTGATCCCTCTGGCACAAGAACGGGTTTGGGAGCTGGTGGGGCTGAGCCTGGAGTGAGGGATCTGCAGAGGGAGCGATCCTTCCCTCTGCTTTGCTTTGGGATCAGCTGATCCCGATGTTTTCGGGACCAGCCCGTGGATTTGCGAGTCTGATGGGCTTTGTGCCGGGCAGGTGTCTGCAGGGAATGGGGGAAGATTCCCAGACAGGATCCATTTATCCCTCTAGCTTTGCAGGAAGGCCCTCAGGAGAATCCCCAGCCCACCCCCGTGTCAGGGGCTGGTCCCATGGCACAGCAGCTCCAGAGGCAGCAGGAAGCTTTGGATAAACCCAGCGAACCAAAAGCCGGGAAATTCGGGGGGTTCGCCCTCAACATTGGTTATTTTATTTTCCTGGAGTTGCCCGGGTGGGTGCAGGAGGGCGCGGGGAGCGCGCTGGAAGGAGGAGCAGCGCGGAACAGCTCCGCCGAACTGCGCGGCCGAACTTTGAGCCGCGGAGCGCCGCAGCTTTGTCCCGCTGGGACAAAGGCCGATTGTTCTCCTGCGGGAAGCGCGGCTCGGGAAGGGGACGGGGATTCCAGGTGTGCCGTGCTCATCCTCCTCCCTGCCACCTGCCCTGCGCTGGGATCAGCTGGAAAAGCGCCTGGCGCCTCGGTGGTTTTCTCCTTTTTGGAAACCCGGCAAAGGAGGGGATGAGCGGGGAGCTGCGATCCAGCGCGAACCGGAGCATTTCCCTTCCGCGCTCCTCCCGAGCGCTGTGCGGGGAGCGAGCCCCGGCACCCGAGCTCGCTCCGCGGGGTTTGGGGAATGCGTTCCTGGCCCGTGCATCACCGCCCGGGAGTTTTCCCCCCGTCTCAAACCTGTTCGGTCACCTCCCGGCGCTGTTTTGTTCTCCTTCCCTGCTCCACTGGGTTCTTTTATCCAACCCATCCACTGCAAATAATCGCACTCACGGGCGTCTTGTGAGCTGGGCTGCGGTGTTTGCTTTCCTCGTGCTCCATTGGCGAATTCCCGGAGTCACAGGGTCCCGCCGGGCCCCGGGGATTGGAGAACTCGTGTTTACAATTCAGATGTTCTCAGAACTTGAGCTAGCATGAAAACCCTCCAAAAAAACCCCACGGGCTGTTTACCACATCAAAGAGCTTCAGCCCCGGTCGAGCTCGGCTTGAAACTCAAACAAAGAATCTTTCACTGAGTGCAGAAATGCTGCGAGAATTCTTGGAAAATTATTGTTTTTTCAGTGCGATAGGGAGGGACCTTCACGTTCCCACCCAGAGCAGGATTTGCGAGTATTAAAATGCATTTCAGGGCCTCGCTGTTTGTAGGATTTTCGGTGCAAACAGGAGAAGGGAATGGCAAGGAATCCATCCCAGTGTAGCTGCTCTGAAAACACAGGTTTGTCCCAAAACCCAGGATATTATCCGTCCCTTATCACACCCCGCACACCTGAGGCCGTTTGTCTCATGGATCTGAACCCATCCTGGAGAGGCCAGAGGATGTGGATGCTCTCCAGCCCATCCAGCCCATGGGGGGTTTTTGGTTGGGTATTTATTTACCCCAAATATTTTAATGTCGTCTCTACAAAATCCTCATTTTGCTGCTCCTCGGGGATATTTCAGGGAGCTCAACCCAGGAATGGCTGGATATATTAAAATTCCTCACAATGAGCACGTTTGGTGTTCTTTAAACCGTGGAAAAGCCCCAGATTTGTTGGGAAAACCAGGGCATCTCCCCAGCTGCTCATCCAAAACTTTTCCGAATGTTTTGTTCTGGGCAGCTTCCAATATTTGGGTGTTTTGTGGTTCCGTGGCGTGGGAGGGACTCAAAGCCATTAAGTGGGGGTTTGTCATCCCCTCGGGGACGCCAGGAGTGTCCCAGTCCTGGTGTTTCCCAGGGCTGGCAATGCCCAGGCTCCCAAATGCTCCCGCTGGAGCCTCTCCAGGGCTCGGAGCCTTCTTCTGGGAGCTGTTATTGGCCATAATCAGCCTCCCTTAATTAACAGCAGTTGGGGATTCCTTTCTACGCAGGGAACACATGGAGAGGGGGGGTTTGGGTGGAAGGCCCTGGATCAGGAGGAAACTCCGGGTTTCTGCTCCCAGGCCAACACCAGGAGCACGGAGGTCCCTGCTCATGGCAGGGGTGCAGTGAGGTGATGGGGAAGGTCCTTCCCAACCCAAACCATTCCATGATCCCGTGAAATACTCAGGACAGGACACGTGGCAGAAGGGGCTGCAGGGACGGACCCGCTCCAGTGTCCCCCTCGCTTCCTCTCTTGGCAGAATCTTCTCGGCCTGGGGAAGTTCAAGCTTGGAAGAAGAGTTGGCCCAACCCAACGTTCCCACCTGCCTCAGGGGTTGTTTTGTTTTCCCAACTGCTCTGGGAGGAAGTTGGGGCCGCAGGGGTGGTGGGATCTGCACGTGACACCTGACCTTGCTCGGGGTCTGCCCGGTGGCTTCCCGGGAAGAACAGGATTTGGGGCCTGTTTGGTGGGATCTGGATGCCAGGAGGGCTCCACAAGCCCCAGCAAGCAGCCGGTGACTCATTCCATCGTCAGCCCCTGGGAATGTGCCTTGGAGAGGAGCGTGAGCTTCCACAGGGATTGAGGGAGCCAGAGTGAATCCCACCAGCTGGGGAGGATTCCTGGGAGCTCCAAAGCCTCTCCCACAACACATTCAGGACTTGGGGCAGGGATGTGTGACTGGGGGAACTGGAGAGCTCAAAGGCAATCCCGTTGTCCTGTCGCCAGGAACAGGTGGATAAATTTGTCCAGGTGATCCTGGTGACACCCAAGAGTCAGGGAGAGGGTGTTCTGGGATGGAGCTGAGTCCAGAAGGAGCAGTGGAGCTGCAGGGGGGCCCCTGTTCCTGGCTGATTCCGAATCTGTGCCCGTGTACCAGAGGGTTCCTTGAGTTCCTTCGTGTTTTGGCTGCAGCTGGAGCAGCTCCAAGCTTCCCCATCTTCCAGGAGTTGAAACGACATTAAATCATTTTGTTTTTCCCAAAAAACCATCCCAGGGGCTGTGGCAACTCACACCAGGAGTCAGCCCAGCTCAGCCTCCAGGAGCTTTGATGGAAAACCTTCCCTGGCTTTGATGGAAAACCTCCCCTTGCCTTTCAGGGGCTTCACCTCAGCCTTTGCTGAGCAGGAGCAGCACAGAAATCAGGGAATGTGACTATCCTGGGAGCTGTGGAGGTCCAGCTCCCTTAAACCCTCAGGTCCCCAACCCCCACGCTTTGAGAGTTGTCCTCACACCGGGCTGGAGCGGTGGGAGAGGGGAGAGGCCATCCCTGAGTCCCACCTTCCTCTGGGCTCCATCCAGTGCTGAGGTGGCTCTTGGCACTTCTGCAGAAGTGGGATCAACCCCAAAAATGTGGATCAACACCCATGCCAACACGGGACCCCCCGCCCTCACATCTGGAGATGCTCCTGTGTCATTCCCTTCCCGCTCCGGGCTCCGTGTCTCCAAGGCTTTGTTTCTTTTCAATCCATTTATGGCTTTATTTTTGGAATGGTTTCTGCTTGCTGCTGGAGCCTGGCTGTTCCCAGCTGCTCCTCTTCCAACCCCTTGACCTTGGAGTTGGCTGAGGGTGTTTTCCCTGGCTCCCTTGGCCTTTGGGATTGTGGCATGATCCCGGTGATAAACACCTGAGCTGGATTGCCTTGGAGGGAGCCTTTATCAGCTGCCCGAGGGAAGGAACTGCAAACACAGCCAGCAAGTCTGGGAATGGGGCTGCCTGGATGGAGATTCCCGGGCTCCCTGGTTCCTGGGAAGTCGCTGTCAGCTCAGGGAGTTCCAACACAAGGGCAGGACGGAGCACTGGGATAACCCTCAGGAGCTCCCGGGCCACCCATGGGCACAGACCTGGAGGAGGGAGGATCCGTGTCCTGCTCCAGGAGCTGGAGAGCCGGGGGGTGGACACCTCTGGCTCGCCCCTCCATGGGCTCCAGGGAGAGCTCACACAGGGATTTCTGCGTGGATCCCCCCTTCCCAGGTGGCCAAAACTTGGGAATTTTAAACACCCCGACACCCCTTGGGGACAGCTGTGACCCCGGGGGGCTGAGCACCCCCAGCACCCTCCGTGTGCAGGGGCAGTGAGGGGGTGGATTCTGCTCCCGAAGGGATTCGGGGCATCCCCATCTCCCTGAGCTCCTGGGGGGGTTTCACAGCATCTTCACAGCAGGCAAAGGTGGCTTTGGGACACCCCCAGCACCCCGAACTCCCAGGGCTGGGCAGGGTGGGGGACTCACACCCTTCATCCATGGCCTGGCAGGGAATTGCTGCAGGAAAAGGGGAATGGTTGGGCTGGAAGGTGTAGAGGTTGGATTTGACCACCTCAGAGGTCTTTTCCAACCCAAACAATCCTTGAATGCTTTGAGGGCGGCCCCTCATCCTGGAGTTGCTCTGAACCCCCAGGTGTGGTCAGGATGGGGGGCTCACGTCCTTTATCCATGGCCTGGCAGGGAATTGCTGCAGGAAAAGGGGAATGGTTGAGCTGGAAGGTGTAGAGGTTGGATTTGACCACCTCAGAGGTCTTTTCCAACCCAAACAATCCACGAATGCTTCGTGGGCAGCCCCTCGCCCTGGAGTTGCTCTGAGCGAGCAGGGGAGCCCATCCAGGGCCTTCCTGGGCCCGGCACATTCCCACGGGAGCTCGGATTCCGCCTGGGACGCGGCTTTGTTGTTTAGGGCAGCCCAACGTTGGGCACTTGAAAGGAAGAGTCCCGGGGCTTTCTTTGCTAATCCCGTTTCACAGAGAGTTCCAGGAGACTTGAGGAACAAACAGAAAATAACGTCGATCCAGGTCGGTATCAAACCCAAATGATCAGAGGGACAAATATTTACCCAGGTCAATATTTAACCAGGAGACAATAAATGCTGATATTGAACCAAATCTGGATATAAATACAGGCTATTTATAAAGTGAGCCTGCACAGGGGCACTGCCAGGGCCGTGCCAGGGGGGTTGATTGATGATTATCCTGCCCATTGTTTGCTGATTCCCTTGGAGGCTGGAGTTTCGTGCAGGTGCACGGAGGAGAAAGAGCCCGGGCTGGGCTGTGGCACGACCGTTGTGCCACGCCTGTGCTCCCGGGGTCCCTCATCCCGGGGACAGGCCCCCCCTTCCCGTTGGAGCCGTGTCCGGCTGTCCCCCCGTTCCCTGAACCCCACCTCAGAATGGTTTGGGGTGGGGGGGGACCTTAAACATCACCCAGTTCCAACCCAGCACCTCCCACTGTCCCAGGGGTCTCCCAGCCCCAGTGTCCAGCCTGGCCTCAGGCACTGCCAGGGATCCAGGGGCAGCCACAGCTGCTCTGGGCACCCTGTGCCAGGGCCTGCCCCCCCTCACAGGGAACAATTCCTGCCCAATATCCCATCCAGCCCTGCCCTCTGGCACTGGGAAGCCATTCCCTGTGTCCTGTCCCTCCATCCCTTGTCCCCAGTCCCTCTCCAGCTCTCCTGGAGCCCCTTGAGGCCCTGCAAGGGGCTCTGAGCTCTCCCTGGGTCCTTCCCTTCCCCAGGTGAGCACCCCCAGCTCTCCCAGCCTGGCTCCAGAGCCCTTGGAGCAGCTCCGTGGCCTCCTCTGGATTTATTCCAGCAGTTCCACATCCTCCTGATGTTGAACCCCGGGGCTGGCTGCTCTTGGCTGCCCTGCCTGGACACAGGTGACATTTCTCTTGCCCCGCTGTCCCCAAAGCTCTTTGCAGCAGTGACAGCACCACGCCGGGGGCTGGCTGTGAGCAGGAGCCTGGGATCCAGCAGAAGGGATCTCCCATCTGGGAGCTGGAATGGGAGCTCCGGCCAGGCAGGAGGGAGCTCAGGGCTGATAACCCCCCCTGCCACCCCCAGCCCCTCCCTGTGCCACCTCCAGAGCTCGCTGCCTGTTTAGCAAACACCGATTTCCCTCCTTGTCCCCTGGCGCTGCCCGGGTGGTGACAACACCTGATGTTCCTCCGGCCGTTTGTCATTTATCACCTGCAGATTAGGCGGTGTTTGATCAGGGACAGCCGCGTCCCGCCCCCGCCGCGCCAGCCCCAGCCCAGCTCTCCGTGCTCGCCGCTAATCCGGGTTTATCCGGGGCCTGCCAAGAAGTGTTTGTGTTGGACTCTGCTGGAATCGATCTCGGCGCTGATAGCAGCTCCCCCAGCCTGGGACACCCGATCGGGCATGGAGGGCTCCCCGGCTCATCCATGGGAACGGGCAGGGTTGGAGGGGCTCCTGCCCGCCCCTATTGATGCCTTTTCCTGGTCTTAAAATCAAGAGGCGAACACGGTTAGAAGGGGAAAAGGGCATTACCTTGGTATTTATTGTAAGGATCCTTAGGTGCACCACGACCAGGTCGGATACACCTCCAGGCACCCCCCAATGGCCACCCCCAATCCCCCTCCTCTATCTCTGGTCTTACATTCTAGGTCTTACTAATTAGCATATCTATCAAAAATCCCCCAATGAGAGGCTCGAATGAGCCCCCCTCCCCAAGGAACCTTCCCCTGGATGGTTCTATCTTAGTTTACAAAATGTGTTCTGGAGAGGACCTTGGGGCCTGGGCACACTGGCACCCTAACTGCAAAGCCTCTAAAATGTTTCGTCTCTCAGCTTAACAAACAAGTCCAAGAATGTAGGCAAAAAGCACCAAGAATACAGAAGTTGCAAAAAGGTATAACAGGGGTATAAAAGAAAAGACAAAAATCATCATGGCATCACTCTGAGCCACTGGAAAGTTCTGCCACTGGAGCATCCACTCTGGAGAGGTGGGATGGCATCGCTCTCTTCATCGAGCCACTGGTTTTACTGGGGCTGGGGGCTTCACATCCTCCAGCTCTCCCAGGGGCTGCTCCCGAGGTTATCCCATCCTCCAGGGAATTTTGGTCGCCAGGTTTGGGTGTGCTGAGTGTCACACTGCTGGTCCAGCGACACGAACTGGTGTCCGGTGGCCTTACTGGAGTGGACAAGGTGCTGGTTTGTGCCTTCTCCTTCTCGTTTTTATTTTGGTTTCCTTTCCCTGGCAAGTTGAGGAGGTGCTTCTCCAGGGTCGAACCTGTGTGGGATTTGGGGGGAAAATCCCTCTGGAATTCAGTGCTTTGGCTGTGTGAGAGGAGTTTCGTGTTGGCTTTCCCCTCCTGACCACATAAAGATGGCTTCAAGTCTGAGAGAGTGGGTTTGGATGGGATATTGGGAAGCAATTCCTGGCTGGGAGGGTGGGCAGGCCCTGGAAGAGGTTTCCCAGGGAAGCTGTGGCTGCCCCTGGATCCCTGGAAGGATCCAAGGCCAGGTTGGATGGGGCTTGGAGACAGCCAGCAGAGCAGAGGCTTTGTTGGTCTCCTGTTGAGGTTCATCCCAAAAAGAGGATCCAGCACCTGGAACACCCCTGCAGGATCAGGATTACCTGCGAAAGAGCTTGGCTGGAGGAAACAGGAGCTTCTGAAGGTGGTTCCTCCAGTGATGGGACACAGCTTTCAGCCCCAAACCCCGGGAGACTTCTTGTTTAAGCATCTCCTTGTGCTTCCATGGACACGTGGAGCCCATGGATCTCCAGGGATGGCAGCTCTCAGCATTCCCAGCCTGTTTACCTCCATCCTCTGGGGATCTGTGGCCTTGCTGTGGCCTTGCAAGGAACATTCTCCATTTAGGTGCAATCCCAGGATATGAACACTGCAAAAAATGGGAAAGCTCAGTCCACTGAGTTGGTTTTCCTGGTTTCCTGGTGGGACAGAGGGAAACCTGTGCTGCTTTTGAGCCCGCGCTGGTCTCGGTGACCATCCCAACGTGTGTGTGTGGCCCCAGACTGGGAGGGGACAGGAGGCTTTCCCAGGGTCCCGCTGGACTGGAGGAACGGGAGAGGTTTGGTGGTTGTGGAGAAGATGGACACACTGGAAGTGAGCAGGAGAAGGATGTGGAATGAGAAGGAGCCCAAGGAGGCTGATAAATGCTGGTTTGGGATTTGGAGAAATCCCACATCTCTTCCCCTCTACTTGGTGCTGGAGGACTGTGGCCTGTTTGGAGCACTGACCTTGGAGAAAGGAGCTGGGTCTGAGGGGTCTGGGAAGAGCCCTCAGCCCTCTCTGGGAATCTGGGAGAGGCGGAGGCAGGAGAAGGGAGAGGTGCAGGACGTTTGTGAGCTCGCTGTCATCTGTAGGGGGGCGATAAAGGGGGTTTGAGGTGCTGTGCCTCAGTTTCCCTGGGAGAGCTCTGTACTTCCCATTTGTCTCTTCTTTCCAAAGAGGCTTCCCTGTTCCTCCCTGGACAAGCTCCAACTCGTGGTGGGCAACCATCAACCCATGGTGGGCAACCACCAACCCGTGGTGGGCAACCACCAACCCATAGTGGGCAACCATCAACCCATGGTGGGCAACCACCAACCCGTGGTGGGCAACCACCAACCCATAGTGGGCAACCATCAACCCATGGTGGGCAACCACTAACCTGTGGTGGGCAACCACCAACCCGTGGTGGGCAACCACCGCCTGCTTCCATGTCATGGGGTGTGGGGTGGGAGGAGACACCGGTGGCAGGAGGGACACCTGGAGGCCCTGGGGAGGCTCCGGGGGGCTCTGGGGGGCTCTGGGGGGTGCTGCCCTCCTTGGCCAGGGGTTTTTGGGGAGGTCTTTGGGGTGGCCAAGCCGGGGAGGACGCCCCACTAACCCAGCCCTGCCTCCCGCAGCTGCACCCCATGAGGATGGACCAGCGGATGCCACCGCTCATCCTGGAGGTGAGTGGCCTCCCCCGTTCCTTCCCCCGCGTCCTCCTGCCTCCGCGGGCGAGAGGAGTCACAGGAGTCCCCAGGAGGTGGAGCCGGGACGTTCCCCACCCCCCATTCCCACTCCTCTCCACCTCCTTCCACCCCCGCTGCCAGCTGGGACACGTCCCTCCGTCTCTGCCAGTCCCTGTGTCCGTGTGTCACTGTCACCTCCGTGGCCTGTGTGTCCCCATGGGCTGGGTCCCAGCGGCTGTGACAGGAGGGACAGCCAGGGGCACCCGAGTGCTGGAGTGGCACTTGGTCAGCTCAGCTGTGCTGATCCCGGGCTGAGGACTTTGCAGGATCATGGAATTGTTTGGTTTGGAAAAGGGCTGGTGTCCTCCTGCCTGGTGACAGCCGCTGGTGTCCTCCTGCCTGGTGACAGCCGCTGGTGTCCCTCACGGCCCCTTTTCCCAGGAGCCTCTCTGGGAATTCCTGTGGTTTTTTAGTGGAAAGACCGGGAAAAGAGTGTGCTCTGCAGGGAGGGGTGGTCACGGAGGAAGGGAGGTTGGGTGACCCCGAACAGGGCACAGGACAGGGAGTCTCCAGCTGAGAACGCAGCTTTGGGATCTGAAATGTGGGCCCTGCGTGGAATCCTTTAGTTTGGAAAGGCCCTCTGAGCTCCAGTCCTTCCCACGTTCATGTTCCTGCCTGGTCCCCTGCGGCAGAAGGACCGGCTGGAGGAGACCTTCCCCTGGGAACTGGAGGTGAGAAAGTGAAATGCCCGAGATAAGGGAAGTGTGGAAGGAGAAGGCGCCCAGCGCCGTGCCCTGCCCCTGCTCCTGCCAAGTGGGGCCGTTCACTGCTCAGGAATGTGCGGCATCCCGAGGCGCCCGGGGCGAGCTGATTCCCAAGGGAACCCGGCCTGTGCCAGCCTGGGTGCCAGGAGAGCCCAGGGCTGGGCTCCAAGGCTTTGCCGAGGGAGGGAACCCGCGCTGGGCACCGCGGGGAGCAGGGAGGGAGTCGGGGTCAGAGCTCTCCATGTGGATGGAGAGGAGGTGAGGGTATCCAAGTCCCTTCCCTGCCTCCTGCTGATGCCTCGGGGTAAAGAGGGATGGCAGGCACCAGGGGCAGGAGCTGGGGAACGGCTGGAGCTGTGCCAGGGAGGGTCAGGTTGGATCTCAGGGAAAGGTTCCTCATCCAGAGGGTGCTGGGCACTGCCCAGGCTCCCCAGGGAACGGGCACGGCCCCGAGGCTGCCAGAGCTCCAGGAGCGTTTGGGCAGTCAGGGTGGGATTGTTGGGGTCTCTGTGCAGGACCAGGGGCCGGACTGGATGACCCTTGTGGATCCCTTCCAGCTTGGGATATTCCATGACTCCACGAGTAACTCTGGGCTGTGCCTGAGCCGGGGTTCCCTCTCCAGAGGGGCTGCTTGAGCTTCCTTAAACCAGGACAGGAACTTCCAGGACCTCCAGGTTTGATGAGAAGGGACACGTCACGGTCGGACTCGATGACCTTAGAGGGCTTTTCCAAGCCCAACAATCCCCTGACCCCGCAGGGCTCCCAGCACGGTGTGTGCACACAGCAGTCCCAGCACGGCCCTTCCCCAGCGGCACAGGCGCTGTGTGCTGTCCCCACGCCCGGGTGACAGCCAGCTCAGCCCGGCCATGCCTTGCCAGCACGGCTCCCGGAGGTGCAAAGGCTCACTGCACGAGCTGGAAGCTCCGTGATCCTTTCCCTGGAAAGGGCGAGGGAATCTCTTGGCTCCAGCCCAGCTTTGTTAAGAGCCCTGGGGTGGCAGCAGGGCTGACTTTGGCCCATGGCACTCTGGTGACACGGTTCAGGGCTGGAAGCCTCGGCGCAGGGCGTGGGCTGAGCTCAGCTCCTGCTCCTGGAGTGGGACTCGGGCTCTGCCAGGGAAAACCTGGAAACCTGGTGGTTTTCCAGCTGCTCTCCGTTGGAATGAGGCTCCGAGGGCTTTGACACTTGGAGAACCACGTAATTAAGGGCTGGAGCTCTACACAAGAGCTTTAGTGCTGGGATGTGCCACCAGAAGGAGCAGCACCTGAGTCATCCAGTGCCAGGGGATGAATTTCCTTGAGGATTGCTCCATCGGGTTGCTGGATTGTTGGGCCTGGATCCAGTGGGATGCCACAGCAGGCAGGAACCAGGAAGGGAAGGAACCAGAGCCAGAGGTTCTGGTAGCTTGGAGGAGCCAGGCTTGTAAAAACAGCTCTGTAAAACCAGAACTAACCCAAAGGTTAGGCCAGGGCTGAGTCACTGCCCAGGTGAGGCAGGAAGGCAGGAACTGTTCCCATTTTAGGCTCAGAACCCACTGGATTAGTGGCAACACCACTTAGATTTCTAGGCCCGAATTACTCCCAATTAATTAAAGATATTGTCCTAGAATTCCTCAGTTCGTTACAGAGACAGTCCCAGAATAAAGCACTCCTCAGGCTGCTGAGTTTAAAGCAGACCAGAGCCAGCACGTCCAGGGTGGGCTGCAGATCCAGCCTGAGGTGTGATCCTGGCTGGATTCACCCCATTCCTGGTGCTCAATCCTCCTGTTTGTGTGGCCAAAGCTTTGTACCCAAAGCTTGCCTCCCCTTTATCAGGTCTGATTTGTGTCCTACCTGCATCCTCTCCCTGGCTGCCCGGTGTTATCAGGGAGATAGGGAGGGGGGAAGTGGGGCAGAGGCCGCTGATTCAGCCCTGGGGAGTCTGGCTGAGTCAGACCCGGAGCTAAATCGCCTCAGCTCGGCTTCCTGGGCCGTTCCCGCTGCTCCCTCCGTTTCCTGCTGGCTCAAATCCCCGCTGAACATTGACCTGCCCCCCGCCGGGTGTCAAGGTCACCTCTCCCAGCTCCCGTGTCCGTGTTTTCACCAGGCACGCTCGGAGATGGACAAGTACCTGTCCAGCGAGTTGCCGCCCATGCCGGTGCTCCCGGACAAGAAGTACCGCCGGGAGAGCGCCTCGGTGGTGGACGAGTTCTTCTCCACGGAGAAGCCCAGCTCCACGCCCTACAGCGTGAACATCAACGTCATCCTGCCGGACACCACCCACCTGCGCACGGGGCTCTACCGGCCCCCCAAATCCATGGCCCCCTTCCCGCAGGTCAAAACCGAGCCCGGCACCGGCTTCTCCCAGCCCTGCTCGTCCGCCTCCGGCCCCACGCAGACCCTGCCCGACTTCACCAGCGTGTTCAGCATGCCCCAGTCGGTGGCGGTCAACAACATCTTCATCAAGCAGGAGATGCCCGCGGAGGTCCCGCTGTCCGCCCACCCGCAGCAGCCCCAGCTCTTCCAGCTGCCCCTGGGCGGTGCCGGCGCCGACATTCCCACCCTGGCGTCCTCCTCGTCCAGCAGCACCACGGCCATCAGCTGCCTCAGCGGGGTCACCATGTCCACGGGCTCCGTGGCCAGCGTGGCCCACAGACCCGTGCAGCCAGCAGGGCCCCTCAAGCAGTACCCGCACGTGGCCCAGGGACAGGGAAGCTTCGGGAACATCCCTGGGCAGTTCTACCCCGCCCCAGGGGTGACTCTGCCCCCCTCGCCCCCCAACTCGCAGCCCGGCAGCCCCGAGAACCAACCCGAGCTCATCAACACCATCTCTCCCCCGCCGTCCTACGAGGCCACTTTTGGACTGAAGCTGGTCCAGTCGTCCCAGATCCCCCCCGTCCCCAATGGCGTCGGGGGCCTCTCCCAGGGGCACATGGTGATGCAGCCCCCCAAGTACAACCGGCGCAACAACCCCGAGCTGGAGAAGAGGAGGATCCACCACTGTGACTACCCAGGTGTGCTCATGGTGGGCTCTGGGGGCTCTTGGCACCCCGAGGATGGGTGGGGGTCTCCAGGGAGGATAATCTGAGATCCCTTTTGGGATGAAGCTGTGGATGGAGCCCCAGGGAAGTGTGAGGGAGGAGGAGAGGTTGATCCCACCAGTGCAGTGCAGTTCCTGTTTTGTCCCCTTCCCTCTCCCTTTACACCCTGGCAAAAGCGACTCAGTGAGGCAGAGAGCTCCTGCAAAGCCAGGGATGCTCCTGGGAATCTGCTCCTGGGAATCTGCTCCTGGGAATCTGCTCCTGAGCTGCTGCTTCGCTCTGGTCCCTCCCAACCCCGAGCAGCCACACGAAGC
>VZRQ01000150.1:218186-232560 GCA_013397975.1 Machaerirhynchus nigripectus | reverse complement strand
CAGTGCAGTGCAGTTCCTGTTTTGTCCCCTTCCCTCTCCCTTTACACCCTGGCAAAAGCGACTCAGTGAGGCAGAGAGCTCCTGCAAAGCCAGGGATGCTCCTGGGAATCTGCTCCTGGGAATCTGCTCCTGGGAATCTGCTCCTGAGCTGCTGCTTCGCTCTGGTCCCTCCCAACCCCGAGCAGCCACACGAAGCCGCTCTGCCATTCCCACCGAGCCTTCCTTTCCCTCTCTCTCACGGCGGGTGGAAAGCCAGCAGGGAATTCCCACAAGGAGACCCGATGGACTCTCTCTGTAGCCCCAGTTCTGATCTTCCACAGAGGCAGCGAGCTGAACATCCCGGTGGCATCCTGCCGTGGCTCCATGGCTGCATCAGGAGCCGCGGAAGGGCAGTCGTGGAATGGTTTGGATTGGACGGGACATTTAAAGGCCATCCAGTGCCACCTCCTGCCATGGGCAGGGACACCTTCCACTGTACCAGTTTGCTCCAAGCCCTCAAGCTGGGGATCAGCCCAGAGCAGCTGTGGCTGCCCCTGGATCCCTGGAAGTGTCCAAGGCCAGGTTGGATGGGGCTTGGAGCAGCCTGGGATAGTGGAAGGTGTCCCTGCCCATGGCAGGGGGTGGCACTGGATGATCATTCCTTCCAACCCAAGCCATCTGGGATTCCATGACACACACCAGGGAAGCAAATCCCACTGGGAGATCCCAGTGAGAGCAGACTGAGGGCTTGGAAATGGCCACTCCTGGAGCCAGGCCACACCTGCCACTTCCTGGGCTGATCAGTTGCTGACCAGTTGTGGATTAGCAAACAGTTTTCCCGTGGGGGTGTGTGAATGAGGAAAGTCACTTCCTAACTGCCTCCTGTGAGATTTATGGACTCTTTCCATGGCATGGGAGTGGCTGGAGGTCAGCCCAGAGGCTCTGGCTGCTCCAGATCCTGTCTCCAGCTGTGATCCCAGGAGGGAAAAAGCAGCTCCTGCCCCACCTGAGCAGGATGGGCCCAAGGGCTGATCCCAGGCAAGAGGCTGGGTGGAAATGCTGGCATGAGAAAAGTGCTGCTTGTGCAGGTCATAAACATTCAAATTCATATTTGAATGTCCTCATCAAAACACAAAGCAGCAGGGCCAGGAAGGGCAGGAGAGGCTTCCTTAAGCTTTATCCAACTGAACCTTGGGAGGAATTAAACCCGACTCGTTCTGAGACACCTGCTGTTGGAACTTTTCCCCAGGTCACGGTGTTTCTGTTAAACCCCGTCTTTGATTAAACCTGCTCTTGCTGATCTTGTGAAAACACTTCCCCCTGGCTCTGTTCTGGCACCTGGAAGCCAAGCTGTGACTGTCCCTGGCTGTTTCCTCCTTCCTGGAACGTTTGCACCACGTCTGCTGGGCCGGGGCTGTTACAAAACCCAGCCTTGCAAAGTGGCATCAGCCGTGACTGGAGTCCAGAGAGACAAAGGGCAGCACAGAAAAAGGCAGAAATGGGGGGGAATTGAGTGTTTTCATCCTGCTGGTGGAAGTGGGGGGGTTTGAACCTCTGTGCTTGACTCTTCCCCCCAAATTCCCAGCACAGTTCCCACGGGTGGCCGGAGAAGGTGTTTGAGTCTGTCTGCCTCAGAGCAAACGCTCGTTAGGCAATGCTGAGCCCAAGCCAGGCTTATTTGCATGGCCCAGCTCTGTCCCTCACCTCAAACAGCAGAGTTTGTTTAAGCAAGGGCCCCTTTCTCACAGGGAAATTGTGGTTTCTTCTGTCCTTGCAGGTTGCTCAAAGGTCTACACCAAGAGCTCCCACCTGAAGGCGCATCAGAGGACTCACACAGGTAAGAGCAGCTCCGGGAAGCACTGCCAGCCTCAGGTACCAAAACCCCCCCAGAAAGGGCAGGGATATTGGGAAGGAATTCCTCCCTGTGAGGGCTGGGATGGAATTCCCAGAGAAGCTGGGGCTGCCCCTGGATCCTTGGAAGTGTCCAAGGCCAGGTTGGATGGGGCTTGGAGCCCCCACTTGGGACAGTGGAAGTCACCGTGGTGCAAGATGAGCTTTAAGGTCCCTCCCAACCTGACCTGGCCTTGATTCTGTGATTTTCTGTCGCTCTGAGCCCTTCCTTTGAGATGTCCCAAATCCTGCCCGGGGCTGACCCTGCTGATCCTACAGGAAGGATGTGTAAGGCCGGTGCTGCACGTTTGGGACCTCTGAGGAGACCGGGGCGTCTCTTTTGTGTCAGACCTCCCAAGGAGAGGGAGGAACCCCTCGTGTCTCCTCGGGCACCACTCCCTCCAAACCCACCCACAGAACGGCTCCCAGTCCATGCAGGGCTGGGCTGTGCCCTCAGGTGCAAACAGGGCCCCCAGCTCCCCCCCATCTCCCCCCCAGCTCCCCTGGGCTGATCCCAGCTCCGTGACACTCATGCGTTCAAGCCCCGGCGCCCTCATTAAGGCATTTATTATACCTGAAACCTTATCAGATCCCCAGGTAGTCCAGGAACCATCAGTGCCCTCATAAATCTCTTTTATAGGAGGGCTGATCTTTACTGAGAGCAATTAAGCCGGGCCCAGAGTTCACTTCTCCTTTTTATGAACAACGACCAAACCCCGTTCTGCGGCTGGGAATTGGTTCTTGCTCTTGGCTCCGTTCCTTCCTCCCCTTATCAGCCCTTCAAACAAAGAATTTCACTTTGTGGGTGAGCCACGACGTTTTTTTGGCAGGGGCTGGGGAGGAGGGGGCTGGAAAGCCACACGGAAGGGGTGGAAGAAAGGAACAGGAAGGATGTTGTCCCAGAGCTGGGTGCTGATAGGGATTTATCACGGTCTGGAATCAGGGCTTTAAAATTAAATTGAATTAGATGTAATATCTCTCGTCCCTTCTGGTTGGGAGCACGGGGTTTAGCTCCGTGCCCAAGACGTGATCCACGAGTTGGGCACCTCCTCACCCGTCACATATAAAGGAAAACTTGGGTGGGTTTGAAATCCAGTGAAACTCCGTGGTTTTTCCAGGTTTCCCAGTAATCAGGCAGGAAATCCAAGTGGCTTTGCCTCCTTCCCTTCCCCTCCTGTGAGAGGGAAGGGCGGAGAGGTGAGGGAGGATGTGAGCTGAGGGGTCAGGAGAACTGGTGGTGGTGTGGGATGAGCAAAAAGCTGGGAATCCAATCCAGAGCCATCCTACAACCCAGGCCCGGGATCTCTGCACCCAACGTTTTTAAGCCTCATGTTTTGCTTTGGAGGCCTCAGCCTTGCTGAGCTCGTCACCAGAGCTCCAAGAGCAAGGACTCACCCCAAATCCTGGTCAGCTCCATCACCTGAAGGGTTAAAAATGTCCCTTCTCCCCTTCCCTGCCTGAGAAATCCATGATCTGGGAGCTCTTTCCTTGTGGTTTCCCGTTGCCATGGGCCGGGTGTTTTCCTCTCCTGCAGCCACCATTCATTTCCTGGGTGCCACTGGGAGATTAAATATAAACCCCCGGGGCCGGGAATGCCACCTCGGATCCTTTGTTTGAGCCCGCCCTGCCGTGCTGCCCGGGGAGTGGCAGCCAGCTCCCAGGACAATGGGAAACCTGGGACAATGGGAAACCTTGGGGTTCTATCCTGGAGATCAGCCTGGCATTGTTTGGAAGCAAAGGGCCTCGGTGGGGTTGACCCAGCCAGGTGACCTGGAGGGGACAATGTCTGGGCTGCAAGGGGCAGATCCTACCTTTGGGAAAATCCTGACTTTGGGAAAATCCTGCCTTTGGGCGAACCCTACCTTCACCTTGGCATGTCCCAGGTCCCATAAAACCCCCACCAGGTCCTTGTAAATCCTCTGCGAGCGCTGTGTTAACCTGAGCCATAAAAATACCCCTCCCTTTCCCACGGAGCAGCGTCCAGGGGTTTTTGGAGGAGCAGGAGGTGCTCGTGCTGCTCTGCCTCCTCCAGGGTCACACATCCGTGGCTGTGTGTTTTACCCACTGTGGGAAAGGCACTGGAGATCTTGCTGCAGCTGATTTCACTTCCCTGGCCAAACATGGCCTTCCCAGCCCTGGAATTATCCAAGGCCAGGTGGGATAGGAGTTGGATCTAGTGGAAGGTGGAACCTGGTCTAGTTCTGGGGAAGACGGGCTTTAAGGTCCCTTCCAAGCCAAGGCATTCCAGGACTCCCTGGTTCTGCGGGGCAGCCTGTGGGAGGGAGGGCTCCGTGGGAAGCAAGGAGAGGAAGGAATCCCTGTAAACTGGTGTAGTCCCTGGAAGTTGGTGTAGGAATCTCTGGAAGCTGGTGTAGGAATCTCTGGAAGTTGGTGGAACCTGGTCTGGGCGGGGTGGAACATGAAGGGCTTTAAGGTCCATTCCAAGCCGAGCTGTTCCAGTATTCCCTGGTTCCATGGAGCAGCCTGGGAGAGGAAGGACTCCCTGGGCTGCATGGGGAGGAAGGAATCCCTGGAAGCTGGTGTAGGAATCCCTGGAAGTCGGTGGAACGTGACGGGCTTCCAAGCCAAGGCATTCCAGGATTCCCTGGATCTGCGGAGCAGCCTGTGGGAGGAAAGGCTCCCTGGGAAGCGTGGGGAGGTCTCCCTGGGAAGCACGGGCAGGAAGGAATCCCTGGAAGCACGTCGGGGCAGGGCACACATGCCCGTGCACGCGTGCTGCGTGCGGACGTGCGCTCCCGCCGCGCCGCTGCGCCCGGCAATTGGCCCGGGAAAGGGTAAATATTTGAGGTCGGGAATGTCAGCACATTCCCTGAACTCTGCCTGCTTGTTCAGGCTGTTAAGAGCAGCACTAATATTTGAGAGCACCACGCCTTGCGTGGGGACAGGGCCGCGGCCAGGGTTCAGCCCCGCGGCCCCGCTGGAAGCGGCCGCGGGCTTTTCCAGCCCAGTTCCCAGCTGGCTGGGAAGGTGCCCGGTTGAATGGATTTGGGTTGGGAATGGGTGTGTTTGGGAGGGAGGGGGAGAGGGCACAGGGATGACATCACCTGGACGCTCTGAGGGAAACACAATGCGTTGTGTACAGAGCTGCTGGCGGCGGAACTCGGAGGCGCGGAGCGTTAGGTCACGGAATCCTGGAATGGTTTGGCTTGGGAGGGGTCTTTAAAGGCTTTCTGATCCTTTAGGGACGCCTTCCACTAGACCAGGTTGCTCCAAACCCCATCCAACCTGGCCTTGAGCACTTCCAGGGATGGGGCAGCCGCCAACACTGGAGGGCGGTTTCAAAAAATTTAGATTTTTCGGATAGAAATTTAGATTTGGAGCCTTGTCTTCCTCCTGGTGCCTCCCACCACCCACACCTTCCTTAGGAATTTTTGGCTTTTTATTTAAGAAAAAAAAACTAATTCAAAAGTTGCTTTTAGCCAGAGATGCTCCAAAATCCCACAGGAACTTGAAGAGCACTAGAAGGCGAAGCGGGCGGGGGTGAAGAGGGACCAGACCTGGGTGGTGCAGCTCAATCCCTGGTCCCTCGGTGGCTCTGGGCCGTGCCCTCTGGGGAGCCCTGGCAGTGCCAGCCGAGTTGGGTGTCTCCCAGACGCCAGGAGGTGTTTTTGGGAGGCTGGCTAGGGGGTGAAGAGGGACAGGACCCGGGTGGTGCAGCTCAATCCCAGCTCTGGGCCGTGCACACTGAGGAGCCACCAGCCCTGGGTGCCCTCCTGGGCTGGGCACCTCCTGAGGCCGGTGGGTGTTTTGGGGAGGCTGGGCACACGAGTGACCTGTGGCTGTCCCCTGGCCAGGCGAGAAGCCCTACAAGTGCACGTGGGAAGGCTGCGACTGGAGGTTCGCCCGCTCGGATGAACTGACGCGCCACTACAGGAAGCACACGGGGGCCAAGCCCTTCAAGTGCCTGGCCTGCGGCCGCTGCTTCTCCCGCTCCGACCACCTGGCCCTGCACATGAAGAGGCACCAGAACTAGGAGCCGCCTCCCTTCCCGCTTCTCCGAGAGCAGCTCAAACTCTTCCCGTCTCCCAGGGAAGAACCTGTACATAGGAACGACCCCGCGCCGCGATCAACCGAGGCGGCAGGAGAGCCCCTGCCAGCCCGGCCCCGACTCCGTCTGCTTTCACGAGAGACTGAAACCCACCCAGCTCACTTCAAATGAGCCCTGATTGCAGGCTGATCTCCCGACGAGGCTCCTGGTGGCACCGGGCCGACGGAGCTTGGGTTCCCAAGGGCTTCCTTCCGTCAGCCCCGCTATTTATTTGTCACTCGGGAGTGGCTTCGTGTCTCAAGGCCTTTTGGGATGGTTTTTGCCCCTTTGGTGAGGCCCAGGAGGACGTGACAGGTCTCACTTGGACCCTCTTGGACTGTCCCATGGCATGGCCATGGATGTGACACCGTGTCCCATGGTGTGACCATGGATGTGACACCGTGTCCCATGGCATGGCCATGGATGTAACACTGTGTGACCATGGACATGGCACCGTGTCCCTTGGTGTGACCATGGATGTGGCATCTGTCCCACGGTGTGACCGTGGGTGTGACACTGGTGTCATGGTATGACCATGGATGTGACACCTGTCCCTTGGTGTGACCATGGGTATAACCCCTGTCCCACGGTGTGACCATGGATGTGACATCTGTCCCACGGTGTGACCATGGATGTGACACCGGTGCCATGGTGTGACCATGGGTGTGACACCTGTCCCACGGTGTGACCATGGATGTGACACCTGTCTGTCCCTTGGTGTGACCATGGGTGTGACACCTGTCCCACGGTGTGACCATGGATGTGACACTGGTGCCATGGTGTGACCATGGATGTGACACCTGTCCCACGGTGTGACCATGGATGTGACACTGGTGCCATGGTGTGACCATGGATGTGACACCTGTCCCACGGTGTGACCATGGATGTGGCACCGGTGCCGCGCCGGAACAGGAGCCGTGCCCAGGGCTCTTGGGGGTGACAATCCCAGTCTCTGTGGGGGCATAGAAGAACAGACCTGTGACAAACTCACCCTTCAGACAAGGGACAGCACAAGAGCAGGTGACAATAGCGTCACTTGTGTCCCACTGAGCCCATCCCTGGCAGCCACTTCCCTCGGGACTGCCAACGCCTGGCCAGGTTTTTATGGATGTGTCCTTAGCATTTCTGCTTCCAAGAGGAATTTGGACTTCAGGCATCTCTGGGAGGACCAGCCTGGGTTTGGAGCCACTCGGGACAGCAAAAGAGCCACTGCTGAAGGTCTGGTGTCCCAGAACCCACCAGTGGTGCCCTTCCCCAAAATCCTCCCGCAAGGAGTCGGTGGCCACCGGTCACACCGGGCCTGTGCGGTTGCCATTCCATCAGATGGGGAAAAAAAAGAAGGGAAAAAAGCATCTTTGAACCAAATTCCAATAAATCCTGCTGTTCAGAGTGGAATCACATGACTACCTCACAGGTTCACCGCCTCCTAAGCTCCTTCCCCCCATCCCGTGGGATGCACATCCCTGTTCTCCAAAGCCTTCCAGGCGTTAAATTTGGGCACAGCCAGAGCCAGTTCCAAGAGCAGCTGTGAGGGCTGTAAATAAATCAGGAACAAATAATGGGCCTGGCTGTGTCCAACAGAGTATCGATTTCTTCCACACCCTCCTCTCTTACTTTTCCTTGGATAAATTTGGGTGGCTCAGGGACGGATGTGTGGGACGAAAGGCCACGCTGGACCACGGCATGTCCAGGTGGTTGGAATTCGGAGGCCACTCCTCTCTGCTGTTGCCAAAGCCACTGCTGGATCCCTGGTTGGCCTTTTCCTTGGAGAAACAGGACCAGTCCCGCTGGTCTGTTTGGCAGGAGGGGAGGGCAGGAAGGATTTGGGGTCCATGCTGTGCTGTAGGCTTTGGGGTGGACGATGGTCCAGCTCTGCGGCGACTCCTCCCTGTGGCTCTTCGGCCAGGAGCCTCCTGTGCCACGGGGGAGGGTGGGAGTGGCAGGGGCGACAGGCCATGGAATTGCTGGGGGGTTTTCCCAGCAGTGGGAGCAGTTTTCCAGCCCTCAGCACCACCCTCCACGCTCCGGGGTGGTTTTTTGGGGCATCTCTTGTGGTTGAACCTCCCCAGCGCAGGAGCCAAAGCACAAGGGACAGCAGGGTCCCCGCGTGCGTCGCCATCAGCCCCACTCGTGGCCCCTCAGAGGGGTCTCTTCACCCCCTCTGCCTTTGGAGAAGGAAACCTCCTCTTCCCATCCCTGATTCCCCTCTCTCCCCGCCCTGTGGTGCTGACGGAGCCCAAAACCAGTTTGCTACAAACCAGTACAAAGCCAAACCCACCAACAGGCAGCTTCAAATCCAAGGGGAATTGGACACGATTTTCCTGCTAACCTTGGGAATTTTTTTCCCTACAGCCTCTGCTTGTCCTCCCCTGGACTCTGTGTGTGTAAATATATAAATATATCTATTTTTTTTTTAATTTGATGTGGGGCAGAAGTGTTTCAGCACCCACCCACTGCTCTGCATGCAAGCTCCTCACGTGCAAATGCTTCTCTATGCAACAATTTTTTTGTTTTTAAAAATGAAAACCACGGCAAATCCTCGGCTTTTATTCCTTTATTTTTCTATGGACAGAGTGGACAGCTCTGGGTTTGTATTGGTGGCTGAGGGCAGCTGTTTTTTTGGGGAGAAATCGGGGGAGAAGGGGAGTGGTGCCGATGGAGCCTCGTGACACTCGTGACCAATGAAGGTCCCTCCATGCCCGGTCCCCGGGGACACTTTGGAAAAGCTTTGCCAGGAGTGGATCGAACGCTGGAATGTGGGTGCCTCACCTCTGTTTGATAACGGGGAGAAAATCGCTGTAAATAGGCCAAAAGTGCTGTGTGACTCCGTGGGTTCTTCCTGGTGATCCTCTATTATCCAAGACGAACACAATGGGAAAGAAATTGGGACCTGGAAAAGGTGGGGAGGGAAGATTTCTTTTCCTGGGATGCTGTGTTTGTTACAGAGCCCCTCTCCCCCACCCAACTCCCCCAGGAATATTGATCCATCTCCTATTTTGTAATAAAATTTTATCATCTGCAGAGCTGGTCTGGCTTCTGGTCCTTCCTGCTCCAAGAGCTTCCCTTCCCTTCCCTTCACACCGTCCTCTTCCAGGCTTAGGGAAAAGGGGAAAGAAAGCTGCTCCCCGGGTGATCCCAGAGGGGGAAGCTGGAAGGTCCCGCGGGACAGCAAAGGTCCCGCTCAGTGTCACCCTGTGCCCAAGGTCTGCTGGGACGGGTGGAAGAAAACCCAGCGCAGCTCCCCCGGGGGTCCGGAAGGACCCTGGAGACGCCCCCCCCCCAGCCTGGCAGAGACTTTGGGGGTGGCTTTCGTTGTGAACTTCGCTGTCCCGACGTCTCCCCCGGCCGATCGCTGCCCCCCCGGGGCCGCTCCGTTCGCTGTGTCCACGGCCCGGCTGTAAAGTTATCCATTGACTCGGGAAAACACAATCCAAGGGAGAAGGAGCCGCCGGGCGGGTTCTTCAGGCACCTCCGGAGCTCAGAACCGGGGTGGCTGTGGCGTTGGGACACTCGTGTGGCCGCTGGTGGCCGTGGCGAAGCCACCCGCGGGCTGCGGCCTGGGGGGACAAATCCTGGCTCGCAGCACCCGCTGGAAAACACAGGGGAATGCCCCAGCGGGCCGGATTTTGGGGAAGGTGGCGGAGAACATTCCCGGTGGCGACGGGCCGTGCTCGCTGTGACAGCGGCCACGAGCGCTGCCCTTCAAACCCTGCCCTTATCTCCTCCGCCCCGAGGACTATCAACCCCGCGAGCCTCCCGCTGCAGCCCGAGCCATTAAAGTTAACGATTACCCAAAGCCAGTGTTTATTTGGGGTAATCCAGGCCCGGGGGAAAGTGAGGCACGGGGTGGGGGGAGGAAGGCTCTGGGTTCTCTTCTGCGAGATACGGCCCGTCCTGGCCGCTGGAGTGGTGCTTGAACAAGATGAATGCTCAAACAACGCACGGCAAACAGAGCTGGGGTGGGAGAGCTCCGGCCGCCGGGACGCTCGGCGTTCCCGTTCCATGGGGACACTTCCCCATTCCATGGGGACACCCGGCATTCCCAGCCCATGGGGACACTCGGCATTCCCATCCCAAACGGAGATCCCCTCCTCTCGTGGGGACCCTCGGTGCCCCCCGGGGGGCTTTGTCTCCTGCCAGTGGTCCCTACAAGCTTTCCCTGGATTTTTGTCACCTTTGGGGAGAAATCCTCCCTTTCCTCATGGTTTCCCCACTCAGTTTCTCCAACCCATTTTTATCTCCACCATGTCCCATTCCCTGCTCCCATCGGCCACGCAGAGGCAGCACTGGGAGCCAGGACAGGGAATATCCACATCCAGACCCTTCCCTGGTTCCTAGAGGGGCCTCACCCACCTCCAACCCCAAAGCAGAGGGACCCCAAATCCCAACCCTCCTCCAGACAAGTTACTGCCCCATAGTAAAACTCCTTTTTCCCCACTCCCAGACTTTTTTCCTCTCCCTGGAGGTGGGGAAGGACAGGGACACCCCAAAGGTTTTCAGCACCAGGACCTGGACCCCGAACTGACCCCAGCACTGGGCAGTGGGACAAACCCTTCCCCCTCCCGGCGGTGCCTGGTCCCTCCTGGGCACCGAGGCTCGGAGCCTTCCCAGAGCGTGCCAGGAAGGAGCATTCCCGGAGCCATTCCCGGGAGTCACCGGATCGCGTGCGGAGGGCTCACCTGAGCCCTCTAATCCCCTAATCCATCACCAAGGAGACGCAGCGTTACCTGGCGTGTGCGAGCAGAGGGGCCCCGCAGAGGGAGAGCTGCTCCTGCCACCCGTGCCAAGTCCCGTTCCGGCTCATCCCGGTGTCCCGGGGCTGGGGGATGGAGCAGGGAGCAAATCCCGTCCTCGCCGCCCGTTCCCACACCAGTCCCCCCAGTGCGGGACCGCTGGGAATTATCCATCCCTGCTGTCCTGAGCACCTTTGTCCGGCACCGCGAGGTGAGGGGTGTCCCCCGGGCGCGTCTGGAGAACGTGGGGACCCCAAAGAGCAGCTTAGGGTGTGTCTGCTCCGCCCAAACCCCACCGAGGGTGGGCTGGAGAGACACGGGGGTGGGTGCAACCAAACTGGGTAAAATGGGGATGAAAAATTCCCGTTCTGGCAGCAGGGAGAGCGTGAGGGCTCTGAGCCAGGCGGAGAAGTGTCCCAGGCACCACAAAGGTGGGGACAAACCCCGAGCTGGAGAGCATCAGAAGGCACAGGACACTCGGGTGGGGGGTGTTGGCTTTCCTACCGCCACCTGGAGGGGAGCGTGGAGAGCGGGATCGTCACCGAGCGTCCCTGTGCGGCCAGGAGGGGACAATCCAACCCCGCGTGTCGCTCTGGTCACCTGCTGAACACGGCGTGACTGGGGAGGGTGAGGAGAGCCGGGAGTTCCTGTGAGAAAGGGGGAATTCTCGCAGGGCACATGCTTGTTCGTGCCGGTCCCTCCCGCTGGCCCGGGCCCGCATCCCCCGGGACTGCGTCCTCCCGGGGTGCGGCTGCGGGACACCGGGAATGCGGGGGCATCCCTGCTCCGGGGGCATCCCAGCTCCAGGGGTATCCCCGCTCCGGGCACATCCCAGCTCCAGGACCATCCCAGCTCCAGGGACATCCCCNGCTCCGGGCACATCCCCGCTCCGGGCACATCCCCGCTCCAGGGACATCCCCGCTCCAGGGACATCCCCGCTCCGGGCACATCCCCGCTCCGGGCACATCCCCGCTCCAGGGACATCCCCGCTCCGGGCACATCCCCGCTCCGGGCACATCCCCGCTCCAGGGACATCCCCGCTCCGGGCACATCCCCGCTCCAGGGACATCCCAGCTCCAGGGACATCCCCGCTCCGGGCACATCCCCGCTCCAGGGACATCCCCGCTCCAGGGCTGTCCGATCTGGGAGCAGGGCTTGTTCCTGGGGGATGTCACCTCCTTCACGCGGGACAAGGATTCTGGGCCGCCCGGTCCCGTGGGAGGAGTCTTTGCCCATGGCCGAGGGCTTGGAATAAATGGCCTTGGAGGTCACTTCCAACCCCCAGAATCTGGGCTTCTTCGACCTCTTTTATCCTAAAAACTATTCCGTGGCTCTCTGACAGCTCAGGAGGAGCCGACGCGTCTGCCAAGGCGTGAGGAAGAGCAGGGGGAATCTTCCTCCTTCCCACACCTCCACCCATCCCCGGGGATGAGCCAGACCTTCCCCCCTGGATCCTTGGCTTTCCCGAAGCTCCTCCGGCTCCATTCCGCGTGTCTTGTTCCAGCTCCACCCCGGCTCTCCCGGCTGCCCCTGCCGGCGCCGTTCGCCGGCGCAGCGCTTGGGGCAGCAGAGCCCCGCGCTTGGCCGGAGCCTCGTCCTGCCCAGGCTGGGCTTTACCCGCCCGGGCTGAGCTTTACCCGCCCAGGCTGGGCTTTATCCACTCGGGCTGAGCTGAATCTGCGGCCTCTTCCACCCCGTTATCAGCGTTTATTCATCCCAGAGCCCCAGGAAATGTCCCTGTTTCCAGTGCCGAACATCCCGGAGCTGCCGTGCCAGGACCCCGCGCGGCCGCTGTGACTCTTCCCGGTGCTCGTGGCTCCAGGATTTTTGGGCAGGAAGGATTTGTATCCTGGCTCGGTGCTGGGAGGAGCCTTGCCCTGGGCTGGCCCCGCTGGGATTACCCCGATCCGTCAGGAGCAGGGACAGGATTCCTCGGGAAGCGCCGTTCCACGGCACTGCCCCTCAGGGGGGTGTTCCGCTGAGAAAGAGCCCCGTCCTCGGACCCCGGCGTTAACTGGACACCGACCCTGCGGAAAATCCTTTCCGACCTCATGGATCTCTCCAGATCTTTCACACGTTTGCTGGGAGAGGAATGGGGCCCGATTTTCCTTGGAGAAGAGCTCCCAGAGGGGTCACAGACCCTGTGCCAGCACCACCGTCCCACAATCCGAAACTCAGAGCCCACAATCCCAGACTCAGAGCCCGAAATCCCAAACTCAGAGGTCGCAATCCCAACTTCAGAGCCTAAAATCCCAAATTCAGAGTTTGCAATCCCAAATTCAGAGCGCACAATCCCGAATTCAGAGCCCACAATCCCGAATTCAGAGCCTAAAATCCCAAATTCAGAGTTTGCAATCCCGAATTCAGAGCCAAAATCCCAAATTCAGAGTTTGCAATCCCAAATTCAGAGCGCACAATCCCGAATTCAGAGCCCATAATCCCGGATTCAGATCCCACAATCCCGAATTCAGATCCCACAATCCCGGATTCAGATCCCACAATCCCGAATTCAGATCCCACCCGGACGCCAGGAGGGGTCACAGACGGGTCACCCTGGCCACAGGGAGGGTCCAGCACTCTCCGAGCTGAGGATGAAACAGCTGGATTAGGAATGCCTCCTGGTTTTCACAAACGCTGAAATATTGAAGCAATCTGGCTTTGATTTGGGATTTTTTATTGGATTTGCCGGGCTCGGGAAGCCACGGTGGCAATCAAACCCGACAGAACGCCATTAACCCCATTAATCACCATGAAGTGCTGATTTCTGCGCTCTCCCTCCTCGGTGATATCCATCAGCACAGCCAGAGGGGGGCAGAGCTCCAGCCCTGACCGGGAGGAGCTCTCGGCATTCCCGGGAAGGGGCTGGGACTGCTCCAAGCTCCTCCTGACTCTCAGAAAATCTTCTGGCAACACCAGCCTAAAATATCCCCCACTCTGGATATCCATCCCCAAATTCCAGAGCGTCTCCTTTCCTGCCTCCAGAGGCAGCTCCAGCAGCTGGAATGGTGGCTGTGTGTTCCCGGGATTTGCTCTGCCTCCTGCAGCAAGGATGGAGCATCCCACAGGGAGAGCCCTCTGGAGCCCCCCAAGGTGTTTTGGGGGTTTTTTTTGGGGTGTAGGACCGGAATTCCCAGCCCAGGCAGCTCTTCCCACAGTGCAGGGACAGAGCTGTGCTGTTCCCGGGAATCGGCAGCGCCCTGGGAACTCAGTCAGTGCGGATGTGGCACTTGGGGACATGGTGGCCTTGGCAGTGCTGGGGAGACGCTGGGCTCGATGGTCCCAAAGGCCTTTTCCAGCTTCAGTAATTCCATGGCTTTATAAGGTCCCTTGTAAAGCTCCAGCTTTTCCCGGGAGAGCTTCCCACTGGAGAGGGTTGGAGATCAAAGCCTTCCCAAACCTTCATCCCAGCGGGAAGGGGAGCAGGGAGGGCACACGGAGCAGCAGCAGCAGCTGTGCTGACCTTTGCATCCCGGGCAGGGAAATGCCAGCCCCGGCAGGGGGGAGGGAGGGATTGCATCCTGACCTTCCCTCTGCAGGGATTGCATCCCGACCTTCCACAGCAGCAGGGATTGCATCCCGACCTTCCCTCTGCAGGGATTGCATCCCAAACTTCCCTCTGCAGGGACTGCATCCCGACCTTCCCTCTGCAGGGATTGCATCCCGACCTTCCCTCTGCAGGGACTGCACCCCGACCTTCCCTCTGCAGGGATTGCATCCCGACCTT